>ML819497.1:30671-44665 GCA_009831015.1 Picea engelmannii
ACTTGGTGATAGTTCATCATGAATGATTCATGATTGATTCATGATTGTGCATCATGAATGTCGACTTGTCAGTTTGGGAAGGTTGATATGTTTCAAATGAGTTTCGACTTGTGTGGATGTTGTCTTGACGACTATGTTGCGTCAATCATGTTTTTCGAATTATGATTAGTCGATGATGTTTGTGGCTTGTAAGTTGATTTTGAGTACACCAAGATGCAGGAAAACACCATGTGATTTGATGAAGTACAAGATGTGTTAGTTTGCTTGAAGATTAAAAGACTTGGTTGGCATCATTTTCAGTCTTATATAAATTTGTTTTCAAGATTGATGGTTTTCTTGGCTTGTGACAAGATGTCGCAGGAAAGTTTTTGCAGCCATTGGAGAGCTGATTGTGTTGACGTCAAAGAGTTCACAAGAGGGACTTGATTCTCAGTGGGAAGGTTGGCAGTCTTCCAAGCACAAAGAGAACAGTGGGTCAGCAACAACCAGAGGACTGTGGTTGAGGGACATAGCCAGTTGCAATGCAAGGCATGTCAAGGTATCCAGGTGATTATCGAAAAGACTTTTCAAGTAGAATCAGTCTATAGAACTTGAAAGCAGAAGAGTATTAAAGCTCAGACAGATAATCATAAGATTTTGTGGGTCCAAAAGCCTTTCAGTGGGAAGGTGTGATCAAAATCTGGACCAGGGGTCAAATTTTAGCTCAAAAATCAAAGTTCTCAGAATTGCCTCAAAACAAATGGGTACGTAGCCCTCGTCTTCACGAATCCAATGCAACTCATTTCATCTCAAACGAACGTCGAGAGAGAGAGATATTGCGATCTGTTCGAATCGCCAAACATGTAAAAAAAGGGACGCTGACTGTGCAGTCCGTATAGTCCGTATAGGATTACGTGGCATGACCGTATGCTGATGTGACAGAGGTGACGTGGCATAATCGTACGCTGACATGGCAGAGGTGATTCTGTGTTGGAGATTGCAGCCAACCACTCATCCACAGTATAAGAAGCAGATGGATAAAGAGATTGGCAAGAATGGAAGAGGAGATTCCATCATTGATGTGTGTCAAGATGATTCACAAGAGGACGATTTTCAGCAGAAAAAGTCACCGTTAGGTTGGCTTGGTAAGAAATGGTTGGATTTCTTGAGCAAGTAAGGCTTGCATTTTCTGTTGTAGATGTATATTTCAGCCTTATGTATGCATTTATGTTGAGAGTATGCCAAGTTGCAGCATTTTATCATAACTTGTATGATGCAAGTTTGCGTGTGAATGCAATTCATTTGAAGGCATTTTTGTTGTTGCACAAATTCGCCAGGAGGATGTAAAAGTGGAGTATGATGTTCACTTGTTGCAGCCATATATCTTTTTCATATTCAGGTCTTATGTACCCACATGTTTTGGGTTTATGTACTTATGTTTGTACTAGAAGGAGAGTTGAAGAGTCATGCACATGCATTTGTTTTTGTGTATGTGTAAACAGTGAACTTGGTGATAGTTCATCATGAATGATTCATGATTGATTCATGATTGTGCATCATGAATGTCGACTTGTCAGTTTGGGAAGGTTGATATGTTTCAAATGAGTTTCGACTTGTGTCGATGTTGTCTTGACGACTATGTTGCGTCGATCATGTTTTTGGACTTATGATTAGTCGATGATGTTTGTGGCTTGTAAGTTGATTTTGAGTACACCAAGATGCAGGAAAACACCATGTGCTTTGATGAAGTACAAGATGCGACAGTTTGCTTGAAGAGTAAAAGACTTTGTTGGCATCATTTTCAGTCTTGTATAAATTTGTTTTCAAGATTGATGGTTTTCTTGGCTTGTGACAAGATGTCGCAGGAAAGTTTTTGTAGCCCTTGGAGAGATGATTGTGTTGACATCAAAGAGTTCACAAGAGGGACTTGATTCTCAGTGGGAAGGTTGGCAGTCTTCCAAGTACAAAGAGAATAGTGGGTCAGCAACAGCCAGAGGACAGTGGTTGAGGGACATAGCTAGTTGTAGTGCAAGGCATGTCAAGGTATCCAGGTGATTATCGAAAAGACTTTTCAAGTAGAATCAGTTGATAGAACTTGAAAGCAGAAGAGTATTTAAGCTCAGACAGATAATCATAAGCTTTTGTGGGTCCAAAAGACTTTCAGTGGGAAGGTGTGATCAAAATCTGGACCAGGGGTCAAATTTTAGCTCAAAAATCAAAGTTCTCGGAATTGCCTCAAAACGAATGGGTACATAGCCCTCCTCTTCATGAACCCAACGCAACTCATTTTGTCTCAAATGGACATTGGGAGAGAGAGATATTGCGATCTATTTGAATCGCCAAACAGGTAAAAAAAGGGACGCTGACTGTGCAGTCCGTACAATCCGTACAAGATGACGTGGCATGACCGTATGCTGATGTGGCAGAGGTGATGTGGCATAACCATACGTTGACATGGCAGAGGTGATGTGGCAGTTTCGAATTGGCTGACAGTTGGACGAATCAGTTTGTGACACGTGGCATCTTATGGTCAAATGGTATGGTGCCACGTGGCCCAGTCATGGGCTGCCACGTGGCACCCCTTTATTGGCTATTGGTTTGTTAATAAAAACTTTATGTGTCCATGGGGATTCAAACCCCGGACCTCCCCACCGTGTAAAGCTTTGGCAATGGCTGCCCTACCAACGCGCCATGTATTGTTTCTTATTAACTATATGTTTTTAAAATTATATAAGTTAGAATTATGTGCATGTTGGCGGGGGGTCGGGCCGGGGCTTAGCCCCATCCTAATGGTTATATGGCATTTAACATATGACCATTGTATACATGGAGTGCGCGGGGGGATTCAGATTATTTGAACTGTTAGACCCGATTTCAATGCACTACATATGATCGACGACCATTTGCGTGCAGGGTTAGTATTTTAAATGGAGTTCCGGTTTCATATGACCCTTTGCCACAACTTGTGTGCGCACGTTTTAACACTTGGCATTGTTTTATTCGCCTTGAAACCTAACCCTTTTGTGATAAGCGCGTGGTCACATAGTGACTCTTGTGACCGTGGCCTAGGCAGTTAGGGGTTGGGCGCGCCCTAGCCGTTCGACAATTTAGCCCATTTTGCAGTTATGCGCGGTGCCAGGTTTTTGCGCTTAAATAGGCGTGTGTGCTGGGTTCAGAGCACAGGAGGTGCATTTTGGCGAACCAGAGACAACAAGATTGAAGGAAGAGAATGGCAAGAGGCCTATCTTCTTCATCTTTTGGCCGAATGAGGTGCCGTAAAAGCCCAGCTAGGGGTTTTTAGACGTTCTGAATCCATTGGCACTATTTTCATAGCCATTTGAAGACTTATTTTGCAGCTTTTTAACCATTGAAGTTTCAGGAAGCTCCAGGGAGCTTGAAGCCCTCATTGATTGAGGTCATGTTTTAGTGAGTCCAAGTTTGTTTTCTGTGACTGAATAGTCATTTTTGACTAATTTTTATGCTCTGAACACATTGGGATAGGTTTCAGAGGATTTTGAGGACTTGTACAGGTGTTTTTTCCAAAGAGAAGCTCAGTGAAGCTTATGGCCACATGTAGAAGAGGTCAGGCCCGGATGAGCCATGATCCATTTTTAGAGTTTTATTAGTCATTTTTGGGGTTTTTATGTATTCTGATCCCAATGGTATAGTCAGTATTTCCATTGGAGTTGAGCAGTAGCTTGTAAAAGAATCTTTGAAAAATTAATCCCAGAGAGCCAAGTCCATTGATGGAGGCTTAAGGAGATGTAGCCCGGAGAGGGGTGAACTCCTTTATCATGTTGTTCTTGTTGTGAGTTTGATGGTTTATTTGCTGCAAGTTATGTTGTTGTGTTTTTATTTAAAGCACATATTTAACCATTTAAAAGAACAATTTCTCACACATGAACATTTAAAGGAAGAAGCATGAACTTAACACATAATTTTATCTTGCATATTTTAACACATGAAGCAAGGTCCTGTAAAGTTTATTTAATGAAGTAGAGGGTGCTTGCATAGCATAACAAGTCAACCTTCTATTTTCAGATCACTTTCCTGCTGCAGTGTGGTCCATTTTATATACAGGTCGTCATAACTTCCGACAGGGTAGTATTGTTCCTTAATAGAATCCTTGAAGGACTCCTAGGTGACTTATCTTGTAAATAATGAGGGTTCCTCTATTTCCTTTTTCTCACAAAAATTATCCCACCAATCTTTGACGTGGGGAATGATTTTGGGGAGGGAAAAAGTAATCTTTTCTCTATTCGAAAAGTTATGGACAGAAAAAAACCCTTCTAGCAAATTCAACCATTTGTCTACAACGTTTGCGTCTATCTGACCTTCAAATATAGGAATATCAAAGTTGATTTGTACCTTGAAGGGGGCGGCACTTCCACTTGAGGAAGATTCATTTCCTATTGGTAGCCGCCAAAGGATTTGCACAAAACTACCCATCATCTCGTTCCTCTATTGCGTGAGGGATTCCTCGAGCAACATTTTGAAAGAATCTCCTATCCCTTAATATTTATTTTAGCCCGCCATGAGAGGTTTCTTGGGTGTGTGAGATATTTTTTCCTCAAGAGAAACAAGCTCAAGCCACAATTCTTTGTACCATGACCTCGTCGGGGACATGCATTAAGAACAACAAGGAACAAACCGCTCTGATACCAATGATCTGAATTTTATGAGTAGAATGGAATGAATTCATATCATTATTATTCTTAACAAAGAAACACAAAGAACCATGACAAAGATACAGTAAAATTGGCTTCTATTCAATAAGGAAATAAGTTGAAACTATAAAATGCATACTGAAACAAGCTTGCTAGAATGGTGGCGGTTTATCTACGAGAAGAGATGTGACGGTCGTGCTCATTCGCAAGAAGATGAGTAAAATGAGGCTATGAAGGAATTTTTAAAATCTATATTAATGCCAAAACCCTAGACATCCAAAAACCTAACCCTAGGAGATGAAGCGCCAAAAGTCATGTGGGCCCCATTGGGGTAAGTTAGTGCATTAACTTCCCGAGGTCGTAACTTTTGCATACGATCTCCGTTTAGGGAACACAATATCTCGCTGGAAAGGTATTGACAAGGAGAATAATTTATGGGGCTCAATTAGAGATTTTTAATTTCATTGAGGTTCCTGATCATGAAAAATCATTGTTTAGGCCCTCAAACTGGCCCCCAAAGTTGAAAACTGCTAAAAATAGTCAATTACCAAAATTGTCAAAAAACTATTTTGAGCCAGTTGGAAAAGGTGGGTGGCCAACGCTATCCACCTGGATCACCCACTCTACCACCCTTTCTCTCTTTACCTCTTTATCCCAGTTTTCTCTCTCTCCCCCCTTCCTCTCACTCTTTCTCTCTACCTCCCCTCTTGGTATCCCTCTCTCTCCCTATCACACTCTCAAACAATCCCTCTCTACCCACCTTCTCTCTTTACCTCTTGCATCTAAGCGTCCCTCTCTAGCTTACCGTATCCCCATTCCTCCCTCTCCACAAATCTTCCCCCTTTCTCTATTTTCCTCTATATAACCCCCTTCCTTCTCCCCCCCCTCTCTCTTTCTCCCTCTCCCTCACTCTCACACACTCTCTTTGTCTTCCTCTCTCCCCATCTCACACTTTCTTTCATACTCTCTCTCCACCCCCCTTCTCTATATTCCTCTCTTTGACTCTCAAACTCTCATACACTCTCTGTGTACCCCCCTCTATGTATTCCTCTCTCTCCCTCTGAGACATTCACACACTATAACAATTTTGGTACATAACAAGGAAATAAATGTCCTTGACCTAGACATGTCAAGAGCTAGACCTAGACCTAGACATAACAATACCTAGACATGGCAAGGAATGGAAAGACCTAGACGTAGACCTATCCCATAAACCATGACCTAGACCTATAAGATGACCATGATGTAGATTGTGACATAGACCTAGAGCTAGACCTATACCATGACCTAGATCACGATGTAGACCTAGAGCTAGAACTAGACCATGACCTACACCTATACCATGAACATGACCATGACCTAGACCATGAACTAGACCTAGACGATGACCTAGACCTTGACATAAACCATTAGCTAGACCATGATTTGATTTGATTGTCATGTTTTGCTCATGTCTCTCTGGGATTTCCCATTGTTTGATTTTATATTATCAAAAATACATGATTGAAATTTTTTCTTATAATATTGGCATAGATTATGTATTACTGGAACACTTATTTATTTGTACGTTCTTCAAGATTAGTCTGTTGTTGTTGGCCATTTACATCTTGGCATCAAGTGTAAAAGGTTAAATTTCCTTGATTTTGTATTGTCCTCAATTTGTATTCGACATTCACTAGATTATTTAAGACAAACAAATGATCTATGTGTACGTTATTCAATATTTGACTGTTATCGTCAGTAGTTTATAACCTGGAAAGGGGCATAGAAGGTTAAATTTCCCTAGAGAAACTACAATTTTTTTTATTTTTCCATATAAATATATTGACCACTTTCCTAATGTATTTAAATGCACCTATGCAAGGGACAGTAAATAGACTTTGGGCTCTAAGCATGTAATTTTGTGGGATGTGTTGAAATCAACACTATGCATCCACCTTCGAATGGGTGGGATTCCATAAATAGAAGAATCGTTTACAACCATTTTGAAATTGTAATCATATGCATTGTACCACCCTTCTCTATTTACCTCTTTCTACCCCCCTTACCTCTCTCTCCCCCATGCTTCTCACTCTCTCTCCCCCCCCCCTTTTTTCTCCCTCTCCCTTCCTCTCACACTCTCAAACACTCCCTTTCTACTTCCCCTCTTTGTCTTTATCTCCCCCCCTCTCACATATACCATCTCTCTCCCACCTCTCTCTCTACCCCCCCTCTTGGTATTCCTCTCCCACCCTGTTACACTCTCAAAAAATCCATCTCTACCCCCCTTATCTCTTTACCTCTTGCATCTAACCCTTTCTCTCTCATTCACTGTATGCCCCTCCCTCTCTCTCCCCCGCTGTCCCCACCTTGCTCTTTTTTCCTCTATCTAACCCCCCTTCCCTATCTTGCCCCCCTTCCTCTCTATCTCTCTCTCTACCCCCCTCTTTGTCTCCCTCTCCCTCACTCTCACACACTCTCTTTATTCCTCTCTCCCCTTCTCACACTCTTGTTCTTCCTCTCTCTTCAACCCCCCTCTCTACATCGCAAGGCAAGAAATGGCCTTGACCTAGATATGTCAACACCTAGACATAACAAAACCTAGACATGGAAATACCTAGACCACGACCTAGAACTATATGATTACCATGAAGTATATCATGACATAGACATAGAGCTAGAGCTAGACCATGACCATGACCTATACCATGACCTAGAGCTTGACCTAGACCATGACCTAGACCCCCCTAGTTCCATATAAGCCTAGGCATAACCTATAATTGACCCTTAACCCCCTCCACTCTTGAGCCCTAAGTTCACTACACATATACCTTTTGTTAAATGCCCCACAACCATTACACCCACATCTTGGTGCTCTAACCATTTCTCTATGCTTCAAAACACTTTCAATCCTAAGCCCTTAGTTCCTAGTTGTCTCCAAACCCCTATACATATTTATTCATAAAGATGTTTGATCTACAATAAATTTTATATCTGTTGCATTAAGAGCATGTGCATGCTCTTGTGACTTGAAATCCTTGAGGTTGGGCGCTCATCCCTGACCAGCAGAATGCATGTGTGTTCCTAGAATGTGCACATGCTTTAGTGAACATGTGTTATATGAATGCATGCATGTTCATGTTGGGAATTTTTATGTGCCAAGAACACTCTTCAACCTCATCTATATCAAAAAATCAAACAAGCTTGACATCTGCATGAAAAAATAGTAAGAACATACATGTTTTTGTTCTTTTTGTCTTGTTGTTTAATTCATATACATTTTTTTGTTATTGCAAGACAATTGTGGGAAGAATTGGAAGACAAATTTGTCTAAGTGGAATTGGCATTGTTTGTTGTGTCTTCTTTTGTAATACTGAGACAAATTTATCCAATTGGAATTGTTAGTTGTGTCTTCTTGTGTAATACCAAGACAAATTTGTCCAATTGGAATTTGAATTGTTAGTTGTGTATTCTTGTGTAATACCAAGAAAAATTTGTCCAATTGGAATTAGAATTGTTAGTTGTGTCTTCTTGTGTAATACCAAGACAAATTTCTCCAATTGGAATTGGAATTTTAGTTGTGTATTCTTGTGTAATACCAAGACAAATTTATCCAATTGGAATTGGAATTGTTAGTTGTGTCTTCTATTGTAATACCAAGACACATTTGTCCACTTGGAATTGGAATTGTTAGTTGTGTCTTCTTGTGTAATACCAAGAAAAATTTGTGGTGGGGTGCTTATAATCCAAATTTTCTCTTTAAACATGGGGAATCAATGAAATCGAGATAGAAAGTGCTCGAGAAAAGAAATACCCATTGAAAAGGTAAAAGAAGAAAGAGAAAATGCAAGGTTACGCATGTCAAAGCGTAGGCTTTCAAAAGAAGGAAATCCAATTTCTAGAAGAATAGATTCTACTGTTGTTTCTCCTCCATCACCACAAGGAAAGTGCAATAGTTTAGTAGAGACCAATACAATTAGTATATCATCAAGACAAGTTGTTGTGGATGACCAGATGATGGAGGATTTACTTGGATTTGATTATACAAGGGATGAAATTAAAGAGGCAACTGGTGCACAACATTCTGGTGAAGAAGTTCCTATGGTGCAACCTCTTGTTGGACAATCAAACGTTGCAGAAACTAGTCATGGGAATGTCGACTCTTGTCGCATAATTTATCCGACAATGATTCAAGGGGAAGGAATTGAAACATTGTTAAATCCACAGTAGGGAGGTCAAGAGTTCCATAATAGGGGTTCATCGTCCCTACCTAGATTGAGCATTGTGCGACGAAGAACTCGTAAATGCATTCAGGTGGATGAAAGTGGTCTAACATCACTTGAAGTTAAGTTACCTAATTGTACTATTTTTTATCATTCTTATAAAATCATTAAAGAATATTTTGAATCAAAATATGATGTCTTCAAATGTCAATTATTTTTGGCTTTGTTAAAATCTAGAAGTTTGATTGTTGTTAGGAGAATTTTAGGCATTAAAACAGTCAAAAGATTAGAAAAAAGTCATCATATTGTTAGAAACCTTGTGGATTCTTTTCAAAGAATTGGTAAGAAATCTCATTCTAAAGACCGTAATGCAGCTCGACGTGTCTTATCACAATCAATTGTTAGCAAGATCACAAGAAAACATTGTTTTCTCCAACAAAACTCTCATCCCATGAAAAGAAATATCAAAACCCTGTTGGCAGCCAATTCACATTTTTCATTGTCTCATAAGCTGCCTACACCAATGTTTCACAAACATTGATTTTCCGTCGCAAATTTCAAATGAACGACTCCCTTATTCTTTGCGCCTTTTCGACCGCTTGTATTCGCTAAATCTTCGCAATTGTAAGCATGAAAATTTCGCCTTTCGAGGTCACATTTTTCGATCATTATCTGAACTGCCAATATCTTTTGTGTCATCATGCTTATTGCGCCTATCTTTTATTGACCTTTACATGATCGGCAATGTCCTTTGATCGGTCTTCATGCTTCAATGGATTTTATAAAGACATTTAGCCTTTGATTTCGCGTTTTTATGATTTGCCTGAATTGCATTAGGATCTTGATTTATCTTTTGTAATCATTAGTGTTGATCCTTATCATAGCTCTTGGCATATCAATTTATGCAGTATCATTTGGATGCCTTGGTTAAACATTTGATTGATGCATTGGTGAGAACATGATTGTAGGTTTTGAACTGCACGTCAGTGTTTGAACATTATGGTATAACACTCGCACGCATTTGATATAGTCATTGACATTCTTATATCAATTGTATGATTGGATTTCGCCGAATTTGCAATGCATTAGCATTTGTATTGGCTTCGCATTTGGCATACTCAATCTTGGTTTCATAAGAGGTATGGATATTCATGTACAATGCCTATGATTATTTACATCCACTAATATGTTGTTGGTTAAGCTATGGGTATTGGTGGCTACGTTGACGCATGGTTTGGTATTGATTTCCTTTTGATTGCGCATGCRCTTACCATGTTCAATGGTCAACCAATTGATGTAATTGATGAGCTGTGTTACAGGGGATGTTACAGCTGTAAAACGCCTGCCTCTTCACCAAGAATTGAGCTATTCTTCACTTGCCACGCTCATACTCGCCAATATGATGGTTTCCTTAGATTCACAAATCATACTGAGGTTCATACGGTGGTGGATATTGGTTATGGTTCTGGTAGTTTTGGGGCTCATCTCTTCTCCAAAAAAAAAAAAGTTGTTAACCGTGTGCATAGCTATGTATGAGTTGTATAGAAGTCAAAGTTCAATTAGCTCTTGAGAGGGGCAAGATGTAGAGTCTTCATATTATGCATTGGAGGAAATATTAGTCGCAGATCGATCCCCATTTTGAACCAAACAAGATGGCCTGCTCGTATGATGCCAAGATCAAATTTACTTTTAATCCATGGTGTTTTCGCTGAATGATATGGGTAGCTCTGTTTTTCTTGCAAAAAATAGAAAGGGACTGACACACTAAGGTTGTTTCCAAGTATAATATCAAGGGATATCCCACCGTGTTGTTTCTTGTTAATAATAGCTGCACATGTATCAGATCTTTTAGGAAGATCAAAGGCATGCATGCATGCACTATCTGTCATGATGAGATGCAAATGAGATTTCCATTTAGCATATTCAACTGAAAAGGTTATGACATTGGTTGGACTCCAGCTTGTGACATTGCTTGGTCCTGTTGCACAAACACTCGGTGGACAGCGTGAGACTACATAACGTAAATTGAATGCTGGCCCTCGTTTGGAGTCATTGAATAAAACATTGTCTGCAATGTATGAAAAGATAACTGTAGCAGAGGAAATGATGCTTAAAATTTTTACAGGGTTTGTTATGCATAGTTATCAAGACATAGATCACAGATTTATTGACAAACAATCGTCTCGATCTTATCATTCTGCGTGAACCTGTTGTTGGATCTAAGTATGCAGTGGCTGTTCTAGGTGCGTTAAAACCATGGGTTCCAGATCTTCTTATCCTCTTCTGCAAATGTTCTTTGCAATGATGGGAGTTTGGATAGTGTAAAGAGGCTTCTATTCTGTCCTAACTGCACCATTCAAATGTTGAGTCGTTCTATGGTATTGTTCAAGATGGACCTAATGATACCCTAGCAGCTGTGACTGGATTTACGGTGAATGGATCTCTCAAGCAGATCTTACGCAAGAAGGATAGAACTGTTGACCAGCGCAAAAGATTGATTTTAGCTATGGATGCCGCATTTGGCATGGAATATTTGCATGAAAAGGGTGTAGTCCACTTTGATTTGAAGTGTGAAAATCTTCTGGTTAATATGACAGATCCACATCGACAAGTTTGTAAGATGAATGATATGGGCTTGTCAAAGGTAAAACACCAAACTTTGGTCTCTGGCGGTGCGCGAGGAACATTGCCATGGATGGCACCAGAGCTTCTTAGCCAGATACACGATTTGGTTGAAAGGGGATCTGCCAAGAGGCATACTGCAGGAAATTTGTCAAATAGACAGGGCAGAACTCCGCATATCTTCATTGTCCACTATTGATCAAGACCGATTTGGCACGCTGGCTGTGCACCTCCCAGGGCGATCAACTCATGCATTTCATGTTGGATTTTATTCTGTTCAATCAATGGTCTGTGTGAGAATGTTAAGGGAAAATCTTCCACCGTTTTACCTAATAAAAGCTGCAACAGCTCTTAGGGTTGTGAAAAAACAGAAAGGTATCAGATCGGGCTTAAAGAACAACGAAGCATGGTTGTGCGCATTCATACGGGGCTTGAGGATGCCCGTGGCACGCATGCAACATTTTATATTTCAATATTTAACAGTTCCATATCTGATTCGTCGTGGTTATCCTCTTGGAATATTGATGTACTTTTTGGATTCTATCAAACAACCGGCTCCAAAAATCAATTGGGTGTCTGTGATAGATCAGGAAGGCTTTTATTTACCAGATCAGAAACCCTTCTCTATTTTGATGTCAATTTATGGAAAAACTTGCCAGGATCCTTTTCCCATTCAAACATGTCTGCAGGAGGAGCCTTAGAAAAATGGCCAAAACGTGTTACAGCTGAGTCATATAATGCTGATACACAGTTGTGGAAGGTGCGCGTGATGGCCTGCAAAAGAATCGACAAATTTATTGGAGAGGAAGGAAATGCAATGATTCAGAAAAGCCTGAGATGAAGGATTTTGGAATTGCACAGTTGACAGAAAAATTTGCTTCAGACATGGGCGCTACTCAATTATTGGGAAGACATTCTCATTGGATTGCTTTCTAGGATCATACCTCTACGCCAGAGTCTATTTGATGAACAACAGAGAAAAATATTGCATGGAGAAACAATCAGTCCTGAACATGTAGTTGCCCCATTAAAACCTGTTCTGATGACTGTAACTTTGAGGATCGAAGATTTTGTTTCAAACAGGAAATTATTTCCTACAAGTCAACCCGTAGTAGGAGTGGCAACAAGGCAGTTTCCTGTGACCATTCATTTCTCTGCAAAGATGGAGTTGGTAGATTACTTGGGGAAAGCTTACAAAAACGTCTTAGCTATTCACAACGAATTGCCACCTGGTGGCATACTAGCATTTGTCACTGGACAAAGGGAGGTGGAATTATTATGCAGGCAGCTGAGGAAAGCCTTTGAGAAAAGAAACAAAAACGATGTTAAAATACAGGGTATTTTTCAAAAATCAAAGCCTACTGTGGACATAAATTATGTTGCAAATGAACCCAGTCTGGAGGGCATTGCTCAAGCTGTGGATGGCACAGATAATAATGGGCAACACAAAGATGGAACTGACAGGTTTAACTCATTTGATGATGACGGGTCTGAAGTTCAATCATAGGCAAACTTAGCTTCCTCTGATGCTGAATTTGATTCAGATTCAGACAGTAAAGAAGAAGAGTGTATTGACAGTGTTGCTGATAATACTCTCCAACAGAATAACTTGTTTAAAGAACCAGGGTGTCTGGAATCACTTAAGGCTGCTCATGGAAAGCTATGAAGAGTACGCAAAGCATGCTAGGAGCTGCAACTTCCTTTTCGGGCTTTCTTATTTGGTCTTTATTTTGCATCTACAGGTTCCATACCAGCATCCATGCAATGAAACATAAAGCCAAGAATAAGGCAATTTCTGAGTCAACTGTAGTGAATGCAGGGCACACAAATGATGCTGTTCTTCCATTTGTTCCTCATGCACCATGCAACGTAAACAAAGAGAATGTTCCTGTTACAAATGTCGGTTCAATGGAAAATGTTGGAATCAGTGTACTTCTAAAGAAAATGGATGCACCTGCCAAAGTCACGAATACTAAAAAGAAAATAGATCCAATGAAGAAAACCCTCAGGAAATTATAGCATACATTGGCTATTTTTTGCAAGTTATATCAAGTTGGAGAAGTCAGGACTGCCTTCCAACATCATTGCTTTTAAACAGTTTGATCACGGGATACAGGAAGGTGGGGTTGTTAAAACAAGCATGGGATTACTCTGTTTTCAGGACAAAGAACCTACCGAGGGTATTAAAAAGGAATCTGCTGATCTATTTATGCAGAGATGTGCTACAGGGGCCAGCAGTGTTGAATCATTCTTGCCTTTTCCGGATAAGAGGGATCATCTCCAGCCATCTTACAGTGATTTTTATCTTGAGGATGATGGTAGCTTGGAGAATGAGAAACCATTCAATACCAAGGAACTATTTTTGCCAATACAGAAACTGTTTTAATTCCATACACTCAGTTCTAGATATGGATTGCAAAGATTTATTTAATATTTGTTTTGATTGACATAGATTAAATTTGGATTTTGTTAGCATAACAGTTTTTGGTTTGTTGGGAATTGAATGCTTTGTTTTATTTTTTTT
>ML819497.1:45793-56135 GCA_009831015.1 Picea engelmannii
GCTTCCTTAGGAGACCTTAGGGCGGCCAACGGAGCCGTTAAACCCGTCAGGGTGGTCCATTCCAAACGGCTTGGGTTATTAGACAACCCCGGACCGGTTCCACTCTCTTAATTGACGGACGGTCATTTTCGCCCGTCAACAAACCCTTAGAAAGTATTCTAATAGATGAGATAGCCTCGACACAGGTGGCCCAATAGATTTGTGGGTCTTCACTGGTGGGCTAGCTCGTTCTAACATGAAGTTAATTGGAGTAGTTAAGGGACTAGTACATGATTTCTGGCATGAGAACATTAGGCCTTCTTCTTCCAACCAAAAATATGTACTAAAATTGAGAAGGGGATCTATGGACCGTGAACCCCATATTGAACACTTTCTTGACATTAGACAGACATAATTGTATGAGAGATTCAGGGCTATACATAGTGCACTTAACTTGAGTAAAATATCTTTCCATAAATGCAAGCCTTGGTATGTTTGAATAAACACAATTCGTAACACATGTTGTTGTAGATATCACATTGATTCTGGTTATTATTATGACAAACACACACACACACACACACACACACATTTCATGTATTTCATAACACCCTTTTGTAGGAATGCTAAGTTATATTGTCATTTTCAGAGTCTGGAGACTTTATTCACAACATATTACCAAAAAAGGGTTGTACATTTTACCAAAAATCTTTCTTAGATGGAGCATGCCCCTGGTGCGGTGGAATGACATCACTGAGAAAGTGCATCCATTTAAGCGATGAGTATGAATTAGGGAAGAAGGAGGTTTCCTTGCAATGATTTAAATATATCTCATATGATATTGATGGAGGGAAGGAAAAAAAAATATTCAATTGGTGACTTCCCAGGTATAAGTATGTGAATTCATGAAGGACTTCGTCAAAAATAAACAACAATATGTTCAACATGTCCATGTGGCTCGATGGAAGAATGAGCATTTTAGAATATGAAGAGATACATTTATCATTGGTATTGTCTTATCAATGATTGATTTTCCAAATAAATACACTCTTCAACTACAAAATGATATTCAAAGCCAATATTGTCACTCAAAGAAGGTCATCATAATGGTCCATATCACATACATGCATGGGCCGAATAATAATGAAGAAAACAAAGTTATATTGAAGGAGTATCACTTCTACATAAGAGTTGATCGATGCCATGACTTAGCCTACGTACAATATTGTTTTCATTTGTTTTACAATCACCTTAAGGCTAAGAACATACAGATGAATCAACATTGGATTTGGTCAGATGGTTGCGTAGTCTAGTTAAAAAATGCTCATGTATTTAAATGGTTGTTTATGTTGCAAAAAACAATCAAGGTTCCACACATTTGGAACTATTTCGAGTCGGTGCATGGGAAAGGGGAGAATGATGGAGTAGATGCATGCATACAAATATTGTTACGTAGGAAAGAAATGAAGTTCACAACTACTTCCCTCATTCGAGATGATAAATCCATTGTTGAATGGTTTTCTTCAGTAATGGGAGAGGGAACAAGAACCCGTGAAGACGAATCACACATGAAAGGACATGTACATAGATATTTTTGGGAGGTGGTTGATGTATATCAATGATAGTGGTATGAACACAAAACAATCTAGGGAAATTGTGGATTCCATTCAGTTCGAACATCAGATAATTCAATAGTTGAAATATGGACGGGAAAACTCTCTTGCTTATGTGGTCCATGTAGTAGTAATGAATGGGATGATTGTGAATCCACATACTAGATTGATAGATGGGATCATATATCACTCCCTATTGGTCAATTTACAACTATGGAATTATCCCAGTTAGAGGAGGACCAATCAAATATTTCAACAGATTATAATAATGTATCAGATCTCATACTACCAGGTTCGGTGAAACCTTCTATTAAATTTTGAATAACTAGCATTAGTGTTTTATGCTTTGGTCATTTAGTGTACTCACGTGTTGTCACTCTATTTTTGCAGGGAACATATACGTAGTGGTTTCCCCAAGAGGTAATGAATGGGGCACTGATTATTGGATGACATGTTGCTTAGAGGAAAAGTAGACCCTTGTGCGACCAGTAACAGACTCCAAAGGAATTAAATTTTTGATTGGGCCGATGTTTATTAAAGGAGAATATCTGACACGGGATGGAAGAACAAAGAAGAAAGGTGGTTATATTTTTCAAGATTATAGACTAGGTGAAACTATACACCACTTTAAAAACTAGGTTGTTGTTACAAACCTCCAACTACAAACAATGCCATGTAAGAACTCATCAAAGGTACGCTACTTCTTTCCTTACTCTGAGCATGAGAATTTAATGGAGACCATTAGTATTAGAAGTGATCCCAATGGTCTACTTGAATGATCATATGTGTGTAAAAGGAATAATTGAACAAATATTTCAAATTTACAAATGATTGAAAATTTGGCTTCATTTTATGGTATTCTTGTATTTTGTAGTTCTTTTTTGTTGTTAGGGAACTATGTTTAGGATTCCCTTTCCTTTCCTAGCATTGTCTTACCTTTCCTTGCCTTGCTATGGCATTCCATGCCATGGATTGCTTGCCATGCCATGCCTTTCCTTTCCTTGCCATGCTATGCCATGCATTGCCTTGACATGCCATGCCATGTCTTCCCATGCCATGCCATGCCTTGTCTTGCATTTCCTTGCCTTTCCATGCCATGCCATGCCTTGACTTTCCATTCCATGCCTCGCCTTGCCATACCTTTGCTTTCCATGCCATTCCATGCCATGCCTTGCCACTCCATGCCTTTCCTTGCCTTGCAATGCCATGCCATGCCTTGCCTTACCTTGCCTTGACTTGCCATGCCATGCCTTGCATTGCCTTGCCTTGCGTTGCCTTGTCATGGTATGCCATGCCATGCTTTTACTTTCCATCCCATGCCTTTCCTTTCCATGCCACGCTATTCCTTTCCTTGCTATGCAATGCCATATGCCTTGCCTTGCCTTTCTTTGCCTTTCCATTCCATGCCTTGCCTTGCCTTGCCATGCCATGCCCTGCCATGCCATGTCATGCCTTTCCATTCCATGCCATGCCATGTCTTGGCTTGAATTTCCATGTCAGTCCATGTAATGCCTTTCCTTGCAATTCATTTCCTTTCATGCCATGCCTTTCCACGCCTTGCCTTTCCTTGTCATGCCATGCCTTACCATGGATTTCCAAGCCTTGAGGATGAGGCAATCAACAAACTATTCTTATCATAGCCTTGCTAAGGCAAATAGACGTCCACCAATTGACTTAGGTGAGATATGGCACTTAACTTAGTGCATTAGGCTCTTCCATATTAGTACCAGATCATAACAAGTAGATGGTACCAGATCATGACAATGCACAAAAGGTCATACCGGAGCATGAAAGTGCGTGGCCGTAGGTACCGGATCATAACAGTGCATGTTGGTACCGGATCACAACAGATGCTATTTTAGTACCAGATGCGCTTGGTACTGGATTCAGACAGCAGCAGTCTTGGTGTGCAGGTACCAGATAGTTGAGCTGGTACAGGAACGCTGGACATCTAGAGGTCAAAGATTTATATATGAAATATCAAAGCATTAGTACATGAAATATTAATTCCCTAGCTCAATAAACCACAAAATGCATGAATTAACCATACTTTACCTTATGACCTTATTACTGGGAAATGGTAGCGTTCTTGTCATTCACTCAAGCTTTAGTTAGGCCAAAAAGGTATAGGTGAAGGGTATAATAGGGTAATGGGGATGTCAATTTCGGGTCTCAATATTCCCCATGCCAAAACCATTGCATGTCCTCATGCAACTGAAAACAAAACCCAAATTTTTTCAAAACTAGAGACTGTGTTCTTTACTTTGGTGGGTCAATGATGTTGATGGCTGAGGCCTCTGCTTTTAGCTCCCTTTTGATGACCCTAACATATTGTATGAGTCGTAATACCTTCTTGAGCTTGTTAGAGGTCTCTTCATGGTTGTCTTGAATTTGTTGGCTGGTTGCCTTCAACTACTCATTTTCCTTTTTGATATACCTGTCCAAGAGTTGGTATTCCTTCACTTCCTGTTGAAGTTCCTGATTTTGCTTTTGCAATTCCCCAATCTTTTTCTTCATTTGTTCTTTTGTTAAAGCCTTTGTTGTTTCCACCATTGCTGGCTGGATGCATTCCCTTTCCTTGACTTCCTCCCTCATCCCACATAAAGTAATAGTGTCTTACTCCTCGGTCAGACTAGGGATGCCATCTTGGATTGGTAAATCCTCAGAAGGGGAGGTAAGGTTGATTGGATCTTCCTGTGTATTAGGACTGACTATTGTTTTTCCCTTCTTTGCCATGCTCCTCGTGGTTCTTTTACAAGGAGGTACCGGATCAGGGATGCTCACAGGCTTCCTTTTCTTCTTTTCTAATTGTGAAATGGTGACAGGGGGTTGTGCCACAGACTGTTTACTTTTATTTTCTGAGCTATGCTTCCTTTTCTTCATCATTTTATGATGGTCCTCTTTCTCAACTGCCACCGTTGAAGTCTCTACTAATTTGTTTTTACCTTTTGATTAAGAGCTTTTAGAAAATTTGTTGACTGTGGAAGAGAACCCTGCTTTTTCATGTTGGCTCACTGCCCTAGATGATGGTGGAGTTGTCTTATCCTTCTTGCTCTTTTTCTCTTGGGGTTCCTTACTTTTCTTTGGACCATGCTAGGTTTCCTCCATAGATTTGTTTTCTGTGGGAAGGTGTTGTGTGATAAGGGTTTTCCAACTAATCCTCTATTTCCTAAGCTCATGTAAAACTAGCATTTTAATGAGACCTTGGTGGTAGATGCTCGTCTTCTCCATTTTGGAGATGGATTTAACACCTCTTACCATTTTGTTCAAACTCATCCCTAGAAAATATGGAAAATCGATTTCAGGGCCTCCTTCAAAATGAAATAGAAGCCTAAGATGATATATGAAGGTCACGACATACCTGCCTTCACAGGTGACAAATCATTGAAGATTGGTAATCATTGGATGGTATTTCTCTTTGATGTAGTTCCTAGGGATCCCCTTCCAGTTAGGGTGCTGATGATCTGCCTTCAAGAATTGTTGGCACATTTCTTTGTTAATTCTTACACCTTTGAAGTATGTGGCTCCTCTGCCAGGCAGTCCCGTAACCTCCCTTAAGGTTGATTCATTAATTGTCAGTTGTAGATTGCCTATATGTGCAATCGCTCCATCATAGATCTGTATAAATTCCTAAGATATCTTCTCATGCTAGCCTGCAAATTTTTCCAGAAATGGTATCCACCCCAATCTAGCATATTTTTCTTGACATAATTGGTACTCCTCGGTTTCCCTATAAATTTGGAAAACCGGTTCGTGTCTAGTAACGACCATCGTTATAAGTTGAGAAAAGGATCGGGCTGTAGCACAAGGGTTTAGTTAATTGATGAAGGGTTTGGTACCAGAAAGGAGTAGGCTCGAGACTAAAGAAAATCTCACAACAAGGGGAAATATGGTGATGGTGTTGCGAATGGTAAGTTTAAGGGTGTTGCGAGGAAAAATTATGACCAAATGAGGCTTATCTGGATGGCTTCGCCACGAGATAATCCATTTAATTTCTACCCATTATTTTAATGATGAGGACAAGACATTGGGTGTCAGGGCATCAATTTGGAATAGGTGATTGGACTTTCGGGAGGTTAAATTAATGTTGGATCATGGTTCATGATATAAGATGGGTTCGTGAATTGTTTAAGGACGAAATATATTCGTGGCTTATCATTGCTATGCATGTTTCATATTTTGAGATGATTTTTTTTTTTTGCCTTTAACCATGTTCAAGAGCTATGAGAGGATTAATTAGGTTTAGGCATATGGGTATGAGGGATAGGCGCATGGGTTTAATACTAATGTCATAATATCTAGTATATCTTTTCATACTTATTGTAGTTTTATGAGCATAGGAAAATAAATACCATGTTACCTTTGCTTTCACCTTTGTATGATTGATACCCATAGCATGTGTGACTGCTTGTAAATTGTCAAAATTCATCCTTTTAGACTGAAGCTTCTTGAAAACTTGGTACGAGAATGTCCTGTACTTCTGTTATTCTGTTCTTATCTTCTTTGTATTTGGTTCTGCAGGTGGATTATATGAGTCTGGAAAAGAGTTCTGAAGGGGCTCTTTGACCTTCCCCCATGCCAAAGATGTTGTATATCTGTAGGCAAGAAGATTCAATCATTTTATATCATAACGGAGAAAATATGATAAGAGCAAAAAGAAACCAAATTTTAGAAGTACAGTTTATCACCTATCATATAATCTCATGCCAAAAAATGAGATTGCCCTTCTTTTAATGGATTATTGACAGAGGTAGCATTCAACCGTGAAACAGGGGAATACATATATGTTTTCCAGAAGAACATATCCTACCTAACTTTCTTCAGAGTTTTACTATCATTGGATGTTATAGATAAATTTCACAATATGAGTAGATTAGGCTCCCTAGTTAGGGCTCCACTCTTAAGAAGTTTCCTTCTTAGATAGTGTAGGGTTTAGATGTCAGACTGGTAAGTTGACTTAGGGTGATTATCAAATGGACATTATGTTACTGATTAATCTGGAGTTTGTATCTCATGAAAGCCAATAATGACCTTTACTCTTTTTGTTTTAGATGGAAAAAAGTGGATTTTTCAATTAGACAAGTATAGATGAGACATTTTTCAACCAGAACCCACTGCCTGCAAGCCTGTTCAGTACTCCGGTGGGGTAGTTGTGATAATTAGTGAGAGGTGCCTTCCCCAGGAAGAATGCCCCATTGCCAACATGTCTTTTCAGTACCCTGATAGGTTTGCCTAGTCATACCACAGACCGATACCCGCCGCCAACAGACTTGTTCAGTATCCCGACGGGTTAGTCTCTTAAACCCTTTTTCCATCAGAGGCTTCTTGTCCATAGTCACCTATTTTGGTTTGTATTAAAGAGTGATTTGCACGGTGACAGGGGAGGCTCGTCTGAAAACCTTTTTACAGGGTGGGATGGTATTGGGTTGGAAGGCATATACTCTTCTTTTGTATGTCTTTTAAAGATTTGTCTGAAGGAAAAATAAACTTTTATGCACATTATTTCTTTAGAGTGATCCAGATGTATAATTTTGTCTGAAGTTGTCCACAGGAGAATGACCTAATGTTTCCTTAGGGTACTGGTACATCCTCTACAATAAAATTTTTGATAGTGTGCCCATGGTAGAGAGTGTTCATATACTCATATGTTACTCTTTAATAAGATAATCCAATGAATACTATTGAAGTCTGGTTAGGGTGAGATAGTTGCTTATAGGCTCATATAGTTTTTCCTTTAAATCATGCTGAAATGATGGGTAAAGGCAACTTCTAGTCTTTAAAGTGGATTATGGTTCTTTGAGAAATCATAGGTAAAGATTATGTCTCTCTTTCTATTTTGTTTTTAAGCAATAGAACCAAAAGAGATTAAAGTTCTTCTCAGCAATAGAACCAAAAGAAATTAAAGTTATTCTCAACAATAGAACCAAAAGAAATTAAAATTATTCTCAGCAACAGAACCAAAAGAAATTAAAGTTCTTCTCAGCAACAAAACCAAAAGAAATTAAAATTCTCTTCAGCAACAGAACCAAAATAAATTAAAATTCTTCTCAGTAACAGAACCAAAAGAAATTAAAATACTTCCCTTTAGTTGTCAACAGAAGGGTTGCCATTTGATACTGCATTTGGCTTCGTGGTTCCATATTAAGTGGTTGTTGCATGGCTTCATACTTCAGATTAATTGACATAAGATTTTGAAATATGCGTAGTATGCTTTGTCAATTAGGTAATGTGTCTTGATAGTACTGAAGAAGGACAAAATTTGGTACTAGACTGGTATTGGACCAGAACAGTATTTCTGGTACCGAAGCAGAACAAAACATTGTTGATGCCTACAACTGATGTTTAGCAAGTTCATGAAGGATCAAATATATTATAAAAATTTGCTTACAAAAGAAAAAAAAAATTGCGAAGGTAAAACAAAAGGAGGTAAGAGTCTCTTGTTACCTTCAGCTTATTACCAAAATTTGATCCACACCTATGTACAAAAAATTTACAAATAAACCA
Source organism: Picea engelmannii (assembly GCA_009831015.1). Classification (NCBI taxonomy): domain Eukaryota; kingdom Viridiplantae; phylum Streptophyta; class Pinopsida; order Pinales; family Pinaceae; genus Picea; species Picea engelmannii. The sequence continues at coordinate 53,890 of ML819497.1, forward strand.
ATCAATCAATGTGGGTCAGTAGGAGGATCTCCTTCCTTACTGATCATGTGCATGTCTGAATTCTGTAGTATACGAGTCATGAATTCTTCTTTTGACAGAGGTTTGTTGTAAACTCGCAACCGGTGACCATTCACAAGTAGTGGTGTCTGTTGTTCATCAATTGTCTTTATCCTGATTGAACCATTATCGTAGATAGTGTCAATTTCATAAGGTCCCATCCAACGAGTGGTTAACTTACCTTTGAAGTTCTTGAATCTGCTGTCATGCAATAGGGCCCAATCTTCTTGTTGAAATTTTTTCTTTTTGAGATACTTGTCATGCCATTTTGTTCTTTGTTCTTGAATGAGGGTAGTCCTTTGAGGTGCTTCCTGCTTGGTTTCATCCAACTCATTAAGTTGCAAGAGTCTTTGTTGTTGGGATTCATCCAAGTTCATGCCAACTTGTACTGCAGTCCTAAAGGTTTTGATCTGAAATTCTATGGGGAGGAGCACCTGCTTCCAATACACTAACTCATAGGGTGTATGTCCTGTTGTGTTCCTCCAGGTGATTCTATAATCCCATAAGGCTTCTAATAATCTGTCAACCCAATCCTTATGGTGCAGTTGTACTATTTTGGTAAGAATGGACTCAATAACTTTATTGGTAGATTCTACTTGTTCATTTTCTTGTGGATGATATGGTGTAGATTTCCTATGTTTGATTTGGTACTGTTCTGTAATAGCTTTGACTAGCTGAGAAGTAAATTGAGTTCCTTGATCGGTCACAATTTCTCGAGGTACACCAAATCTAGTAAAGATATCATTAAAAAGGAAATCTACCACTGATTGTTCACTTGTAGCCGGTAAAGCTTTTACTTCAACCCATTTAGTCACATAATCAGTGCATACAAGTATATACTTTTTCTTTTTAGATGCAGGGTTAATGGGCCTTACAAAATCTAATGCCCATTTCTCAAATGGTTCAATAACTACCTGGGCTTGAAGTGGCATTTGGTATCGTGCAGTAGGCTTACCCATTCGTTGACATTCATCACAATTGGACACATAGGTTTTAGCATCTCTGAAAATATGGGGCCAGTAGTAACCTGATTGTAGAACTTTGTAAGTAGTCCTTTTGTTTGCGAAGTGTCCTCCACAAGGGCCATTATGGCAGGCTTGTAAAATATCATGAATTTCATCTTCCCTTACACATCTCCTGATCACCAAATCTGGTCCTGTTTTGTAGAGGCAATCATCGCGCCACATGTAATTTTCACTTAGTTGAATTACTTTCTGTTTTTCTCTAGGAGACAATTTATGAGGCATCTTCCCTGTCATAAGATAGTTAGCGACATCTGCATACCACAGAGTGAATGTAGAAATAACAAATAAATTTTCATCAGGAAATGTATCTTCTACTGGTGCATTATCTCCCAGATGAATCATTCTAGATAAGAAATCAACCACAAGATTATCTTTACCAGGTCTATCAATAATGTTGATATTAAACTCTTGTAATAATAAGAGCCATCTTGTAACTCTAGGATTTGTTACAGGTTTGTTCATTAAGAATCGGATGGTTGAATGATCAATGTGTACAAAATCTTGATATCCTGTAATATAGTGTCTAAATTTATTGATAGCATGGACTACAACTAGCAATTCTTTTTCTGTGACTGTATAATTAACTTCAGCCGAAGACAGATTTTTACTGACGAAGTAAATAACATAGGGCATTTGATTTTCTCTTTGTCCAAGGACTGCCCCAAGGGCTGTGTCTGAGGCATCAATACATATATGAAAAGGAAGGGACCAGTTTGGTCCTCTTAATACAGGGGTAGTTGACAATTTCCATTTTAGAATTTCAAAAGATATTTGGCATTCATCATCCCACTTAAATTCTACTTCTTTAGATAATAATTTGAATAAAGGGGTAGCTAGGCTTGTAAAATTCAGAATGAATCTTCTATATTAGTCAACATGTCCTAAAAAGCTGCAAAATTTATTTTGTGAGGAGGGTATTTTGATTTGTGTGATGATATAAATATTTGCTGGATCAACTCTCATGCCAGAATGAGAAATGTGACGTCCCAAAATAATGCCTTCAGTGAGCATCATTTTTTAATTTTCATTACTTAAGGAAAGGTTAGTTTCCTTACACCTAATCAAGAATTTTTCTAAACTGGCCAATGCTTCCTGGAAGTCTTGTCCATGGACTGTAAATTCATCCATGTAGACTTCCACACAATCATTGGTCAAGTCAGAGAA
>ML819497.1:73219-83394 GCA_009831015.1 Picea engelmannii
ACCATGGAAAATTATCCCATTTGTGAAATTTAGCCCCTAAAATCATCTATGCATAGACCTAGACCTAGACCTAAGCCATGACCTAGACCTAGACCTAGACCAAGACCTAGACCTACACCATTACCATGACCTATACCATGACAGATACCATGACCTAGACCATGGGAAGACAAGGAATGGCAAGTCAAGTCATGGCAAGGTAATGTCTAGGTATAGGTCTAGGTCTAGGTATGGAAATGCAAGGCAAGGCAAGGCAAGGCAAGGCAAGACATGACAAGGATAAGAAAATATAGACATGCAAGGTCTAGGTATAGGTCTAGGTCTACATGGTATATCTTTTTGTAAAAGTTATTGATTTGAAAGATTAGTTTTTATTTCTTTAATTTTAAATAAGGCCTTGAAGTTATGTTGTTTTTCATGCAATCCAAAATAAATTGTGGATCGATAGTATAATGATACTACACCATAAGGATGGAACATAAACCTATTTAGTGACATCCCTTTCTATGTAAATCCTACTAATTATGATAATCCATGTTTCACAACTATGAAGATACCTAAGATATATGAATAAAGAGAGCCCTTATGTTATGACATTGAAATTCTCATGCAAGTATTTGTATCTAAGATATACAGGATAACAAGTTGTATAATTACATGCATAATGAATCCTTTGAATGCAATTTTTAGGTATTAAACTTGTTCATTTAGTACAAGTATTATTTTTTTAAGCAAAAAAAAGGTATGATGCATGAATGCCATTATTTTTTATTAAATTAACTTGAAAACAAATTTATTATAAGTTATTTGACTTTGGAAATAATTTAATGGTGTTTATGATTATAGAGACAAATTTATTATGGGCGACTCAAAGGACAATAAATTCTCTATAGCGATGAAAATAACTATATTTTTACAAACAATTAGCTTTATGAATATCATAATGAAAGTACCTTTTAGATGAATTGTGGTTAAGAAAGGCAAGGAAAGGAAATGCAATGCAAGGCATGGCATGGCAAGGCATGGCATGACAAGCTAAGGCAAGGAATGACATGGAAAGGAAATGCATGGCATGACATGACATGGAAAGGAAAGGCAATGCAAGGCATGGCATGGCATGGCATGACATATCATGGAAAGGAAAGGAATGACATGGAAAGGAAATGCAAGGCATGACATGGAAAGGAAAGACATGGCATGTCTTGGAAAGGAAAGGCAATGGCATGGCATGACATGGAAAGGAAATTAAATGGCATGGCATGGAATGGAAATAGAATGGCATGACATGGAAAGGCAAGGAAATACATGGCATGGAAAGGAAAGACAATGCATGGAATGGAAAGGAAATTCATGACATGGAAATGCAAGTCATGGCATGGAATGGAAAGGCATGGCATGGCATGGAAAGGCATGGAAAGGCACGCAAAGAAATGGCATGGAAAGGCATGGCATGACAAGGCGAGGTATGCCATGAAAAGGCACGACATCACATGGCATGGAAAGTCAAGGAAAGACAATGCATGGCATGTAATGGGAAGGCATGGCATGGCATGGAAAGGAAAAACATGCCAGGGAAAGGAAAGGCGAGGCATGGCATGGCATGGAAAGTCAAGGCAAGGCATGACATGACATGGCATGACAAGGAAAGGAAAGGCATGGAAATGCAAGGCATGGAAAGGCAAGGCATGTCATGGAAAGGAAAGGCATGGCATGGCATGGCATGGCATGACATGGAAGGGAAAGGCATGGATTGGAAAAGCATGGCTTGGCAAGGAAAGACATTCCATGGCATGGCAAGGCAATGCAAGGAATGAGATGGCATGACATGGAATAACATGGAAAGGCATGGCATGGAAAGACATGTCATGGAAAGGAAAGACATGGATTGGCAAGGCATGGCATGGAAAGGCAAGGCATGGCATGGAAAGGCATGTCATGGAAATGAAAGACATGGCTTGGCAAGGAAAGACATGTCATGGAAATACAAGGCATGACATGGAAAGGAAAGGAAAAGAAAGGCATGGAAAGGAAAAGCATGACAAGGCAAGGCAAGGCAAGGCATGGCATGGCATGTAATGACAAGGTATGGCATGGCAAGGAATGTCATGGCAAGGCAAGGCATGAAATGACAAGGAAAGGAAAGGCATGGCATGACAAGACAATGCATGGAATAACATGGAATAACATGGAAAGGAAAGAAAATGCAAGGCATGACATGGCATGGCATGGAAAGAAAAATCAAGGCATGGAATGACATGGAAAACAAGGCATGGCACGGCAAGGCAGGTCAAGGCATGGAAAGGAAAAGCATGGCAAGTCATGGAAATGAAAAGCATGGCAAGGCATGCAAACTTTTTCACCTGGATTTAAAATGTCATAAACACTTCATTGGATGGAAAGGAAATTTGTGATATAAATTTAGGTCGTATGTCCCTAGAAAAAATGTTTTTTTATTTCTTGGGATGAGAAAGGTTCCTTTTTTTGTGATTCTTGTTTCATTGCTATCCACATTTTGATTTGAACGTTTGTTTTCATAATGTTATGGGAATATATATTTATTATTGTATAGGTTAAAATAGGAAGCTACATGGAAATACATGCAAGGAGGGATTAGTCTATTTTAGATCATAGTGGTGCTTATGTGTTGCGGGATATTATTTTTATTGTTATATGTTTATGATAATGATAGTTATGTGATTGTTGACCAAAATTTGACCATCTATATTTTCTCTTTTTTTGGATTCATAAAAAAATTTGATATCAAAAGAAGAAAATTTTTGAAAGATAATAATTCCATGATGTATCCCTCAGTCTCATCTTTTCCATGCATTTTTCGTATTGAAAATCCGAGTCTGTATGCTCAATATATCCAGGTTTGCGTTTAAGCGATAAAAAATGCTTCTTCGATGTGGAATGAAGCTAATTTATTCCAAACACATCTAAATTTTTTGCCCAATACCCTTAGTTTCTTCTTGTTTCACAAGCCCAAGACCCTTAGTTTCTTATTTTTTCATAGGCCCAAGACCCTACTTTCTTCTTACTTCACTGGCCCAAGACGTTTTTTTCTTCTTATTATATTTATGGTTTCATATTACCCTCTCCACACTATTTAACACTTAGAATTTTTTGTGTCTTCTGAGACGAACAAAGTTCCCTCACACAAGAATTATCCAAAATATTTGGAATATAACATAATAATCCATGTAGAAATAATGTATAAAATATATGAATAGATAAGATATAAGATAGATTACAATTGAGAATGAGGGCCTGGTTATATACCCACGCAGGGGTGCCTCTTACCAATAGTCATGTCCTTTGAGACATGACCTTTCATTATTAATAATTATTATTTATTAATTATTATGTTATGAATATCTATGGTATATGTATATTTATGTTCATAATATCTAGGGGTGCTCTGATACCAAATGAGACGAACAAAGTTCGCTCACACAAGAATTATCCAAAATATCTGGAATATAGTAACCAAATCCATATGGACAAATATATATGTAATAAGAATGAATAATAAGATATATAAGATGATTACAATTGAGAATGAGGGCCTGCTTATATACCCACGCAGGGGTGCCCTTTACCAATAGTCATGTCCTTTGAGACATGACCTTTCATTATTAATAATTATTATTTATTATTTATTATGTTATGAATATCTATGGTATATGTATATTTATGTTCATAACATCTTCTACCTCACTACACTCTTCCCTTCCCCCCTTTCATACTTGGATTATTTTTAAATTTCTTCGGGGGAGGAGTCATTATGACTCACCCTCTCCCTTACCCCCTCACCTCTCTCACACTCCCCACCCATGCCAACCCGCGAACTCCCCAACCCACTTCACTCCACTCCTTTACCTCCCCCACTCCATGCTTAGTTTTTTTAGTCCTTAGCAGACTCGCGGACTCACCCACACCAATATTCCCTAACCCCCCTCACACTCCTTCACACTCCATTCGCCACCTACAAACTACTCCCCCCTACCTCCGCTACCTACAAATTTCCCTTCCCCCTAACTACCCACTTCTACCCTCTCGTTCATTCTCCCACTTAAGCTTCACACCCAAACCTTATTTTAATCATATATGAACTCTTGACCAATGAGATTGCCCCACATGGAAACTTGTGAAAATATGACAAGTGGAAGCCCATGATTGGATGACATGGCATTTAATTATTGGTGCCACATGGAATCTCTTGGAGGGAGAAACATGCCGTATTCTTATTGGTGACACATGGCGGCATATTATTGGTTATATTTGGCATCCAATGAAATTATGACACATGGAATTTTATTATTGGAGACACGTGGCATATTCTTATTGGTGACACATGGCGATATTTTAGTGGCTGACTCATCAGTGCCGACTGGGCAGATTGGAGGTTGATTTGGCAAGTAAAATTTAAATTTTATTAATTAATTTCCAAGGAGGGTCGAGCCCTTAAACCTCCATAATATTCTCTCTTTGTGTTACTTATCAAGTGTATAATGCACTTTTGAATATATACACCAAAAATTCAAGTATCCCAATACATGTTGTTACATAATATTTCTCCTGCGAACAGGTGAAATCTCCCTTGGATTACAGATCCCTATACCAAGACATAAACACTACAAATGGACACTAACATCCCTTTGAATTCAGTTTAACCAATCAGAAAGAGAGAGGGAGAAATGGTGTGATCAGATATGTGGGCGGAAGAGGATTTCTGGAGTGAGGTCAAAAGCTCTGTATCAGTCTCGTACTGTATAGGCAACTAAAAATGCGGCAGGAAAGCCATGGCAAGAGAATTAAAGTCGACAAACAAGTTACACAATAGTTCAATATACCAATTCAGTGCTACACCTGTAAGTGTTCTCTAAAAAAGTCTAAGACAGATGGAATTTTCCATTAAAGAGTTATAATAACACCATAAATGGAAAGTCATAACATGATTGTTAGGATCTTCTCCATGTTTTCCATCGAATTTTGGAATGTCGGACAATAATTTGGTAGCGATGGTAGGCCAAAACGGGGCATGAAGTATGGGATTGTTTGTTAAATGCGATAGATCTGACATATCTAACGTAGCCAAGAATGGTAGTTTTCAGTTAGACTATTGATACTGGTAATAACCATAATGTGTGGGAACACTAATAGGACCATATCCATGTTTTGGCGAGACGACAAAAATAGATGGTCCTCCCATGTATCATGGCTTCCTGGGTTTTCCACCCATGTAATGTGGTTGTCCTTTTTTTTCACCCATGTACTGTGACTTAACAGATGGACCTTCGACGTACTACGATTGGCCTGTTGGCCCCCCATGTATGGTGGTGGAAGGGACTATTTCATTGGAATCATAGGTTTTACGGATTGATAAGGAAAAGTTCCTTGTAGAGGAATTCCCTCCGAATTGGGTTGAGCCCACAAAGGATTCACAACTCCTAGATATGTGATCTAAAAACTTGGTAAGACTCTTCTTACTTCCAAATTTCAAACTAAAAAAATATTTTACTGACGAGATTGCATGTGAATAAGGGAAAATGGATTAGATAAAAAAATGCCTCTTTAATGAATACATTAACACAAAAGCATCAATTTGTCAAATTGTTGTGCATGTTTTAGAAAATAAAACTCTACTTATCCAAGTGAGAATGCATCATAATCACTTATACAACATTGACAACAATATGATAACAGAGTTCACCAGACCCCCTGGCTACGTCTCTAGATTCATGAAACCCATGAACCTGCTCTATCTTTCCACAAGATTTCTCGAAGATCTTCACACTCCTCTTTTTCTTCTTGACCCCCAAGACGGGTTTATATAAAATCTCCATCTAAACCACCTCAAGAGGTTCATGGAGAGAATATCTCTAGAGATACCTTAAATTAGGATCTTGGCATATCTCAAGGGATTGGTTTGAGAATATCTCTCAAACATCCATGAAGATCTAAACTCTCCTTAGGAATCTCCTTGAGACTAGGGATTGAAATCCAACATGGCTTTGCACCAAAAAATTCCTTTTTAAATAATAAAAAATACATAATTATGAGAACCCTATCTCATGTAATGTTACAATGCCAATTTTCCCTTAAATATCAACAAGACATATCTCTAGCATGTGAAGTCCAATTGAGTTCATTCGAAATGCATCAGAAATCTCATGGTGAGCTCTTTGTTGAATGGACAATGTTGGTTGCAACTGAAGTCAACTGAAACATGTCAACTATGAAGATCCTCTTGGATCACACCTCCCCATGGAGAAAACTTTTGGACCTTCAAAAGTATCAACTTTATCTGCAATCCATCACCAACTGCATGCAAATGTCTTTTATTCCCACAAGATTCCTTCACCCATGTACTTCAGAATCAGAATGTAACGCAAACTCTTGCAACTGCTGTAAAGAAAATGTTCTGAAAGGCACACCCTTTTCTCCTTCACCTCTTGTTCTTCGGAGCTCGAGATACAATCACATACATCTGCATCAAACTGCATCCTGTATCTGATGATGTATGAATTACATACTTGCCAAGAGTTTATAAACACACTCTTTGGTCAAGTTTTACAAGAAATTCCAAAATAGGCCTAGGCAAAATGCCTCAATCAAGTGATTAAATGATTATTACAATGAATCCAATTAAGGTGTTAGGTGTAAAAAAAACCATCTCTCACTCTCATCCTTACTTTAGAGTGGCTAAAATCCCTTTACAATGCTTCATAATCATCAAGTTCAAAGCAATCCTTATGCCAAATCGGATGCCACAATACACACAAGGGGGAAACTTCTATGGTCCCATTTACCCATTACAAAATGTGCAATAATATGTGCACTAAATATATAAACAAATGGCTTAAACTTTCTCATTTCCACCTTACCAATTCTATAGCATCGAGCAAATCCTGAGAATATTTTCCCAACATCCAAACCAGCGCAGCTTTAGCCTTGGGTTCTAGAACATTTCTGCTGCTAACGTTCCCAACAACTGCAATATAGTCATGACTCCACTGTGGATACTTCCTTAGAATGTCTTTCACGAGAACCAGAGTTTCTGAAGTGATATAATCCTTTTAAGAAAGAACGATTACTATAGTTAAATTGTAGAAGTATGTTGTAGAATCTAACTTATATATGAGAAGATATATAGACAAGTAGGTGAAAGCCTTATTGTTGCCAATATCTACTTATATATGAGAAGATATGATATAAACACAGACGCATCCGAGACGACACTTCGTAAAAATCTACAATGATATATGTTTCTTTAATTGATCTTCACATCTTTGGAAGATCTTTCGATTGTTCCTGCGCAACAAGTTTGGCCATCTTCTTCTGGCGAGCGAGTTCGATGTCTCCGCTCATCTTTCTGGAGTGATGGGCTCTTCCATGAAGCACTTCTGAAAGGTCGCAATCGACATCCTGCTGCTGTTTGAGTTCACCACTGCATGATGGTCCACGCTCTTGAACTTGCCATTGTTCAGATAATGCCTATGATCTCCCGAATTGACCACGAAGGCCCCTTCAATGAACTCCACGGTGATCCAGTTTTGGCTCCAGATTCTACAAACTCGGCACCTGAAGCAAAGACAAATGGGACGCCACTCTCTCTTGATATTGCACGCGCAAGAAGAGTTTTACCTGTACCAGGTGGCCCGCTTATCAAGATACCACATCATCTCTTTCCCACGGATTTCTGCTCCTAAAAAAAATGTTTCTTGTTGCTGGTACGTCGGCATCCATGCAACCATTGTAACAACCTCCCTGCATAACTTTCTCCTTGCATGGCCTTCAAAACATTTTCATAGGTGCTCTGGCAGATTGGAAAAGAAATCGTCATTATTATGTGGGCTTCACCAAGAGTAGCGAGCACGGCCAACGCATTCTCCTTGATCGTCGTCCTCCAGAAGATCCTGTAATATTGTCATGCTATGCAGCAACGGTCCATTGCTCTGAGTGCGAGACTAGCAATAAACATGTGAGGTAAAACCACTTTGATTCAGACTTTATTACGTCGAAAGGCGTATACCTATTGGAGATGGGCACAATTAATGATCTTTTAATCTTAAATTCTAATCTGATGGTCATGCATTGAAGTTGCCGGCATATTCTTAGTCGTCCTCCAAAATCAATGAGTCAGATTTATTGTTGATAACTTCTTTGCATTTATAAATGCATCCTTTAACCTGTTTACTTTTTAACATTTACCTAATCATATTAAAAAATTACTGTAACATCATATGATTGCTACATTTAAATGATTAACTTTTGAAATTCTTCAACTGTCCGTACGTGGCTGAGATATGGAGGGTTTGTTTTCTGTGTGAGATTTAGCCACTATTTGTGTGATGGGCTGGGAAGTTCGCAGTTTCTTCATGCATGGGACTGGCTTTTTCACTGGTTTTTTTTTAACGTGAGAGTTTTTTTTAATCCGCCGTTCGACGTTCACCAACCGCAAGTTAGTGGCTATGCTAGTACTTATCCAATCATCACCAGGCACGTCGGAAGACCCTGATCGACAGATCACACCTCTAACGGTATTGTCTATCTGCCATGGCGGATCAGATCATCCATTTGCAGCAAGGGCTTCACTGTTATGATTCTGGTGCTGCGTATTTCCGAATGTGAGGCTCCCACCTTTCTTGTTCGAGAAGGCCTCGCCGCTCAATGCAACTTCAGTCGCCATCTTTGCTAGATACATCGCAAATCACACTCTTCCTGACCACATTGATTCCTTCTGCACTGTTGCAGACCTCCTCTGCACTCGAAGACTAGCGGTGGTCGGAGACGAGAAAGATGTCGTCGACGACGCAGATTTCTTGAGGTGGATCCTCGGTAACTTCACCATTTTGGCACTGCATGGCATGGGAATGGCTCCTCAGTTCTCTGTTCATGTGGGAAGCTTCAGTTCTACTTTCATGGTGACCCTAGATTTGTTTCCATACCTTATAGAGGTCCGCCTCGTGCATGCTTCTGTAATGGAAAAAATCCTCTGCATTTTTTGTGTCCCAAAGCTAGGACTCAATGGTCCAAAACCTGGACCTCATGCGCCTCATAGTTTCATAGATCTGGCCATGGGATTCGAATTGAAAGATTTCTATTATGTCGATCCTTTAGTAGACTAGAGGAGACCCAATGACAGGTTTCTCAAACATGTTAATGGAAAGATTTCAACTTTGAAAAAATGCCAACCATTTCTTACCCAACTAATCGAAGGTGCCTTCCTTCTACGACTGCATTTCTTCAAGAATTACTGGTGCTTGTTTAACAATCACATTTTCTATCTTCTTTTGCATGGATTCCTTTATAGGCTTCTTTCGAAGATCAGGATGAAGCTTCCAACATTTATCATTCCAGTGCCCACTCATATTACAATGAGTGCATAAATTCTTTCACTTGTTCTTTAACGTTGAGTCCTTCTTGCCATGTGGACTCCGAAGGTGATCTTCATGACTTATCTCAATAAATTTCTTGCATAAAGATTGTCTCTTCCAGCACTTGGCTACATAGTGGTTATGAGATCGACAAAAAGTACAAGGATACATGGTCCACAAAGTTTGATGATAGTATTTCTTATAATCAAAGGACGATTTTGATTAATCATGTTTTTTATACCTTTGAGGATATTTCAAATTTCTCCGGGATCCCTTGCTAGATGTATCACTTCTCCCTGGCTAGATGTATCACTTCCAGAAAGTGATTTGTCGTCTTTTTTCTGAAATGGCTTGAACTCTTTGCTTGAAGATTTATCATCTTCTACTACCTTTGAACATTCCCCTTCAACATACCCCAATCCTACAAATCGAGGCCTCTCTACCACCTCTAGTGGTTGAGTGATGCCCTGGACATTAATACCAAGACCTCCTCCTTTATAACCCATCTTGGTTAGGAGCTTTTTACCTATTCCTAATGTATGGTTCTCAAAAGATCCAAAATAAGCATTATCATCATCAAAGGATGAACATGAAACTAAATAATTACAGACAGTGTTTACCTCAGTTACCAATTTTGGATTGGGTGTGGAAGATGGCTTCACCAAGCCTTCATCACTCAGCAACTTTGCCAAAACTCCTCCTTTTGTCCTGCTTTGGACGACTCTGAAGATGAGGCTTCTAAGAAACCACCTTGGTTTCCCGATGCATGAGAAGTATCTTCTAGTACCTGAA
>ML819497.1:122054-144692 GCA_009831015.1 Picea engelmannii
TTACCTTTTAAAATCTCTTAAACCACTTTGACTACTTTGACCTTTTGGGGCTTCTAGATGACATATGAGGGTCCTCCAACTTCGTAAGGCCATAACTCTCAAACCGTGAGGAGTTATGTGAAGTTCTACATACCACCATAAATGGCATGAAATTTAATATCCATATAGAATAGTATTATATTTAAATATATCATAACTCATACCGTTTCCCATCAAACAAACTTGGGTCCATTACCCAAACCCGGGGTCTCCAACTTCTCATGGCCATAACTTTCTAACCGTGAGAAATTATGTGACGTTCCACATACCACCGAAAATGACATGACAAGCACTATCCATCTAGAATATTTTCCCTAACAAATTCACTTTCCTTCATCTCATTATTCCATAATTAAGCATGGGTTCTCTTATTCCACAAAGCGTCTTCCCGTCAGGGCTTTCACCATAAGGGGACCACTTTGGAGTTCATCCATATTTACTTATTATCAGCCATGAAAAAACAATAATGAATCATATTTACATCAAACACTATTGGGTCCATTACCTAAACCTTTGTGCTACAGGGATTTCTTCAAGGGTTGACATCAATGACAACCAACCTTAATCAACAGTATCCACCATTTTTCGGGTCTTATGCTTTCCTCATGAAAGTCAGATCATAATCGTTGATAAATTATCCTTCTCTCATCCTGAACCTTCATCGAAAGCATCCACGATACCAATGATTGACAACTCGCAACCATGTACCATCAATTTAGGTGTTAGATTATTTCCATCTCTAATGGGGACTTTTGATTATCTTCCACCTTTGAATGATGCCAAGTTTATTTCGGCTATCTTAGACCCGCTGAGGGATGCAATCTTTCAAGTCGCTTCTTTTAGAACGAGTTACTTTAAAGACCCTTGGAATTTACCTTCCCCATCGGATTCGATGGAAGGGGTAGGGAATCCTAGAATGGCTATGCCCTTATCCACTACTGAGGTTGCATACAACATTATCCAGCAAACCTCAGCCAACCCTAAATGACTCCCCCACAAGAGATAGATTCTATCCTCGAGCCTATTTGGGATCAATACTCTATTTCCACTCATGATCCTTTGGAATTAGTCTTTCCCTCTAACGAGGTGATTTTGGAGGCAATGACTGGGCCGGATAGACCTTGGGATGATCTTTACCACATATCTTAATTTTTACCCGAGTTGAGGAGAGTAGAAGCATGAGAGTTCACTATGATCGTGAATGGAGATGCCACTTGTTTTGTTAAACCTTTGGCCATGCAAAAAATATATGTCGAGGGTAACATGGAAAGTATAGCTAAAATGATTCCTATCGACATATCTAGAACCCCTGATGTCGTGGAAAATGTCTTCATCGAAGCAGATTGTTCCTTCGAGGAGATTCAGATCTATACTAAATTATTTAAAGAGTTTCACGATGTTTTTTTCTAGTCTTATGAGGAGATTCTAGGCATTGACCCACATATAGTTGAACATGAGATTACAACTTATCCCGATGTTAAACCTATCCAAAATAAGCTTCGCCTAGTCAATCATCGCAAGGAAGTGACGATCAAGGTAGAAGTAGAGAAAGTCATTAAGGATGGTTTCATCTATCCAATGTAGTCGACGGAATGGGTGTCAAACCCTGTTTCTGTAAAAAAAAAAACAAGGTACGATCCGTGTGTGTATGTACTTTCATGATATGAATAAAGATTTCCCGAAAGATAATTTTCCAACCTCGTTCATTGATCATATTGTCGATGAATGTGCAGGTTGTGAGGTATTTTATTTTATGGACAATTTTTCTGAGTACAACTAGATTCAGATCAAGCCCGAGGATCAACATAAAATGACATTTATATGTCCTTGGGGTACATTCACATACAGGAAAATGCCTTTTTCTGTTAAGAATTTTGGAGCCACTTTTCAGAGGGCCATGTCGTTTTCCTTCCATGACCTGAAACATATAGTCGAGGCATATCTTGATGATATGGCATCACGTTCTCGTAACATATCTGATCATCCCGCCCACTTACGACTTATCTTTAATAGGTGTCACTACTACCAAATTCTCCTTAATCCGAATAAGTGTAGCGTTTACATAAAATCAGGTCTCATGATAGGTTTTATCGTGTCAACTAGAGGGATCATGGTCGATCCTATGAAGGTTGAGACAATAGTTCAATTTCCTCCCCTGTGCATAATCCCCTAGCTTCAAAGTCTACAGGGGAAAGATAACTTTCTTCGGTGTTTTGTTGCCAACTATGCTGAGATTACTAAAGGGTTTATGTGTCTATTGAAGAAAGGGGTCCCATTCTGTTAGGATGAAGCGACTCAATGCTCTTTTGAAGCATTGAACCATGCTCTAATGTCTTCCCCTCTGCTCAGTCCTTCGGCTTATGGAAAGGATTTATTGTTTTATTTGGCTTCCTCAGAGTCTACTATTGGCATTGTCTTGGTCCAGGAGGATGATGCGCTCAAAGAGAATGTTATCTACTATCTTAGCCAAGGCCTGGTCAGACCGAAACTCAACTACACCCATGTTGAGAAGCTTGCCTTGGCAGTTGTCCATGTTGTCTAATGGTTTCATCATTATATCTTACTTCACAAGACCACCTTCATAGATTTCGTGAACCATTTTTAATATGTGTTGACATGATGGGTCATTTATGGGAAAATCAGTCGATGGATAGTCATCTTTCAATAATTGGACTTGGATTTTGTTTCGGCGAAATCTAAAAAGTCCTTGGTCTTTGCTGAAATAATTTCAGAACTTCAGGTCGAAAGTGGTAATGATTTGATCAAAGAGTCACTGATCAATGGGGATATTTTTCTTGTTGCATCTTCAGACCCTTGGTATGGAGATATAATTGTGTATATTCAAACTTTGAAGTTCCCTTCCTTTGCTTCTCATGATGAGCATCGATGAATACGCCATCAAGCGTGAAACTATCTTATCATCGATGGTACTTTATATCTTCAAGGATTTGATTGAATTATCCATCGTTGTCTCACTCATGAAGAAGCAGAGATTGTGTTGAATGAATGTCACACTGGAGCATGTGGCAGTCACTTGTATGGGTTGGGAACAACCCAAAAAATTCTTTGCGCTAGATACTTCTGGCCGTCGTTGATCAAAGATTGTGTAGATGCAGTCAAGAAGTGTTACCCGTGCCAGATATTCTCTCGGACGATGTGGGCGCACCATGCTCCCATGTTTCCAGTTATTGTTGTTGTTCCCTTCACCAAGTGGGGGATTGATTTCACTACATGTCACCTAGCTTCAGCTAGGGGGCATCGTTACATCATTGTGGCGGTAGACTACTTTACTAAGTGGGTCAAGGCCATGCCAACATTCAACAATGATGGAGAAATGGTTGCGCTTTTCATTTTTAACCAGATTGTATCCAGGTTCGGTATTCCAAAGGATATTGTCATAGATCATGGCAGTCACTTCCAGAACAAGATGATGACTGAGCTAACATCAAAACTGGGGTTTAAGCAAGAACATTCATCAACCTACTATCCACAGGAGAATGGTCAAGTGGAGGCTGTTAATAAGTATCTCAAGACTATTCTCCAATGGATGATCAATTCGACCAAATCAAATTGGCATTTGATGTTGTACTCAACACTTTGGGCTTATCGAACCTCAGTCAAGATTGCTACCATTTTTTCTCCCTTCCAAGTCATTTATGGGATGGAGGCAGTATTTCCCATAGAGTTCCAAATTTCTTCTATTAAGTTGGCAGTGGAATTACTGCTTGACACTACTCCACTTGAAGAGCGTCCCATATATCTCGAGCAGCTCGACGAGCAAATTTGAGATGCAGCCTTGGCCAATGAGGCTCACAAGCAACGTGTCAAGTGTCAGTATGATTGGTTCATCTGTCCTAGAATTTTATCTGAAGGTGATATTGTCTTGTTATATGACCAAGATAAAGATCCCTTGGAGGTAGGAAAATTCAAACCCATGTGGTTCAGACCTTTCATTGTTAAGAAAGTTTTAAAAAAGGGTTCCTATCAACTGGTTGAATTCGAGGGTAATTCTTTGTCGGAGCCTAAAAATGGGCTCTACATTAAGAAGTATTACTCTTAGGTCGGTCACCTGAGTGTGACTTCTTGTATATAGTGTATAGCTTTATTTATAAATTTTTGTCTTTTTGTCCCGTGGATGTGTAGTTTATTGTGTTTCTTTTCATTGTGGCAGATGTCAAGTGAGTTTGAGGTCTATGTTGGGTTCGCAGAAGGTGCAAGACGACATACTCAGAGGCTTTCTTCCACAACTCGGGTGATATTCATGCACATTGGTCAATTGGTGTCTTTTGGAGGTATTTTTCTAGGAGAAGAAACCAATAATGTTTCTGAGTACAATTCCGTAAGAGAGTTATTACGTGATGCATTGTCACATGATATTTGTCACCTCTGGGTTTACCTATATGATCAACTTGTTGTGTCTCAGTTAAATGGAATGTATTGTGTTTATTAACCCACACTTCACCGACGATTCCTTAGGGTACGTCTCTTAGAACACTATTTTGATTATATTACTTATATTCATGTTCCTAGGAGTTCTAATCAACTAACTGATACATTGGCAAATCATGTATTAGATTGGCATATTGCTCACTCATAAAAGTAAAAGCACACACATACACACATATGTAAATACATTTGTACAAAAAAAATTATCCATAAGGAAAAAAGATGTATATATATATATATATGTCCAAAACATAATGTCAAAAGTACAAAAGTGGGCCATAAATCCTCAAATAGAGCGAGTATACATCGTTGGGCTCAAGCCCTCACCACATAAGAGAGTACAAAAAAGATTGCCCTCGACACATATGTGGTGCAATTATAACTATGGTCTAGGCCTGTTGGCCCTAGTTTAATGTACTACGACATTTGCAAGACCCTGGAACAACTGAACCCAAGTCCTGGGTACCCCTACAACATGCGGCTGCATGACTGGGGGTAGGTCCTCAATATCTTCCATCGACACTGGATGAGTGAGAGCTGTCAGGTTCCTATCCACTCATCTCAATACTCTTTAAGCCTCTCCAGTTGGTGGCCCTCCCACGGCTGCTGGTCCATCATCCTCTCAAGGATGACACCTGGTCCCGGCAAAGTCGGTTGGTCGTACTGGTCCCATTTCTGTATATAACATATTACCGAGTTAGTACTTTGACTTTACCATAAAAAAGGATAATATTTAAAAAATTAAAAAATAAAATAACTTTAAAATAAAAATAGCAATGTGTACCTATCTCTCCACGCTCCTCACTAGGGGGCATAGGCATATCAAGATCCCTCAGGAAACTAATCCCTGTGTAGGGGTAGTCTTCGATCGCAGGAATTTGATAGGACCACCAGTCAAAGAACTTGTCGTCGAATTCCTCCTGCACTCTCCCTACACCTTGTCAAGGAAACAAAGCCGCCCACCTGCATAATGTTGGAAAGGAGGAAATATGGCCTCGTACTGTCTCTCACGGGATAGGGCTTGGCACTCTCTCGAAAAAGAAAATGTACAACACGGTCCCAAACCTAAAGTTCTTGTTTGTTCTTCTTCGACAGTCGGTCAATTTTGTTTTCATACATGTGATCATCATGGTGCTCCAGTAAACTATGGTGGCTTGTAGGCACTGAGCTACACAATGCATCCATGAACGCGAATCCTAATGAAGTGTTACAGATCCCGTGATCCTACCAATCATATACAATACTATCCATAGGTTGAGGCTTGTTATATTATGAATTGGAACCTGAGAGTCTACTTTCTCAACGACAACCTCGCAGTACATTCCAATATAATACTTTATGTTGTGCAGTCCTGGAAGAAAAGTCCTCAAGTTAACCGGTTCCCCCCTCCTGGAGAGTTTGGTCAAAAAATATATATCCTCAGTAGTCAGAGTCAATGATTGCCCCTCTAGAATGAAGGCCTTTGTGTCTGGGTGCCAATACTCTATCAAATGATTCAATAACATGGGTTGTGTTATAACCCTATAATTCATAGTATCATCTGGTGACTGGAAATTTTTTCACTCTGGGTGTATTTTGGTTTGCAAATAATATTTCATTTCTGCAAATTATTTTCAAGGAAAGGAAAAGAAAAGAAAATTCATGATTGTTGACGCTGAGTGGTGTTTCCTAACCCCATGGAGACAAAATCAAGGGAAGCAATGCATAAAACCCACAAAAATCACTAAGCCTAAGTTTTTTGCTGCATTCGCGCCTGAAGGATAAAGAATGCGCTTAGATCGATGGTCGATCTAGTGGCGCATAGATCAATGACTGACAGTGGATTCCAGACCCCCTCGACTATTTTGATTTTAACGGTGGGGGGGGGGGGTCTGGAATGGTGATTAAAAAGTGTGCACAGATCTATGGTTGTCATGATAGTGCGCAGATGGACGGTCTATAGGCGATTCCAGACCCCCTCGATCGTTCTGCCTTTAACGGTGGGGGGGGGCGGGTCCAGAATGAGGCGGTTTTTCCAGCAGGCCCTGTCCCAACATCTCATCCATCCATTGCATCAGAGCCCCCCACCCTAAAACCACTTAGCACCTTAGTGGAGGTCTGAAATACCACTCCCCCTCCAAAATCGCCCTCCCCCCAAAACTCAAAACCGCCAGTATTGACCAATATTTTTCCGGAGTCGATTATGGGCAAATGAAGATGGATTTTCAAAATCCGAGGGAGTTTTTTACTCAAAACGGGCTGAAGAACAAAAACCTCTCTCAGGTTTGTCACAAGTGCCATGAGCAGGGAGATTCAAAGCCATCTTTGGGGCCCATTTTTTCAGTTTTTCATTTTCCTGTTGCGGTCCTGATTTTGCGGGAGGTGTTTCTGTGAGCTGGAGGCGAATTTGGTAAAACTGAAGGAGGTTTTTGTCCAGAACATGCCCATATACAATAAACGCCTTCATTGTTTTCCTAGGTTTCATACATAAAGAGAAACAAATGTCTGAGTGGGCCTCTTTTTCATAGAAATTCGGCCCGTCTTTCATGGCGGACAGTTCCAGATATTTTGGGATTTGTGGCTATTTTTGGCCGAGGCGGTTAAATACCAATTACACAACTTGTTGGGGGATATATCCTATTTATTCATATTATTTTAATGTAATTGGTTGTTACCCAGAAAGGCTATTCTCTGTGGTATTTTTTTGATTCACCAGGAATACAAAGGGACTTTTTCACAGGATTCTTGTATGTCGACGATTGGTGAAGTTTTTTTTCTTCGTTGAATGTGTTTCTAATCAATCTTTATTATGTGTCTCTCTTTCTAATTTTCAAAAGGAGATTTAACGTAGAATTTATCCCTGATACTCTGTGCAGTGCTTTTGAGAATATTAATGTTTTCCTCTGATACTACAATGAAGAAATTCTTGAATGCTTTTTTGTTGTAGTTGATTATCTCGTTTGTTTCTTCTCTACATCATTTTATTTCTAAAGTATCCAATGTCTGCATTACCTTTCCCTGTGGAAATACCTTATAGACCTGTGTTTAATTTCAAACTTGTCACAGACCCCATAGCCCAATGGTCTTCTTTTGTTGTCTCAACCAGAAAACTCCAAGAACATATCCTACTCTACATAGCTAGCCTAATATCCTATTTCAAACAAATCTAAATTTGATAGAGAGATCCCTCTTTGAGTCTCAGAGGGCTAGATCCCTGAGTCGAAGCGGTTTTGATGTTGCCTCTGTGACTGCCTCCTCAGCCTTTGGAAAATTACAGAGTGCTAACAGGATGGCGACTCCACTGGGGAACTTTCTACAGTAGTACACTTCAAAGTTCCAGATCTGATCACTGATGGTGGACAGTGACTAGACACAAGAAGGATGAGATCATTCACTTGGCAACTCCAAATTAGCTCCAGACAGTGCCAACTCAAAGGCTCCACTGGAGGAATAACCTAAAGCATGGCCAAGTAGCCTAGAAAGACCAGGTACTCAAGCTTAAATTGCATTCAAGACATCTTTGGTTTTATCTGCAATTATGTTTTGTCTTATTCTAAGCATGATCAAAAGTATATTGCTGAAGATTACATTGACCACCTATTGATTGATGAGCCTCAAGAGATCAGATATCCAATTGTAGATTATGTACATACTCATACACCTGTGCACATCCCAGATGCACTTGTAGAAGTCCTATTGAGACATAAGCCTCCTGCTTTACCTCCTACTCTTGCTAAAGCTCCAGATGGTTGTAAGCCTCTTGCTTCACCTCCTGTACCTACCAAAATCCCAGATAGATACAAACCCCTATATTTTCCTCCTATCCTCCATGACCTCCTTGCAAATTACACCAATAATCTGCCCAGGTTTGATGGAGAGAATGCCAATATTACTGCTAAAAAACACATCCAGAGGTTTGAAGATTTCCTTGACCTTTATGATGTTGAAGATGACAATGTATATATAAGGATGTTTGCCTTGTCTTTTCAAGGTAAAGTTAAGAACTGGTTTAAAAATCTTCCAGCTGCAAGCATTAGCAATTTCCATCAGTTTGTGCAAGCTTTCCTAGATTGATGGGTGATCATGAGAAATGTTTTTCTCATCCTAGAAGTGTATGACCATTTGAAAAGACATCTAGGGGAGATGGTACAACAGTTTTCAACAAGGTTCAATAAGGTATATCATGAAATGATTGTTGATATAAGGCCACCCACAGGGTCAGCCCACTTGCATTTCCCAGATGCCTTCGATCCTGAGATGGCATTCCAATTAAGAGAAAGGAACACTGCAACTCTCGAAGAAATGCAGATTATTGCAGTTGATGTGGAGACCAACTTGTTGATCAAAAGGTCAAAGGTAAAGAACAAAGAAAAGGAGCAGTTGAAATCTTCAGAAGCTAAACTGGACATTCTGGCCAACACCATGGAAGAGATGATGTAAAAGATTAGCATAAAAGAGGAGCTTGTTGTCCAAAGACATCATGTTCCATTGATTTCAGAGAAAGAAAAGGTCATAGTTCCCAAACATTTTGCATCTCATCCTTGGTACCATGGTTTGGATAATGATTCTTTCATGTACTCAATTCATGACATAGTCAAAGATGAAGCTCCGTCTCAACTTGCAGAGGAACAACCAGTTGATATGATGTGCATGTTTGATGGCATTCCCTACTGGCATAATCTGCCCAAGTGTGATCAGTATGATGATGATCATGAGGATGAAATAGATGTTGACTGTTCAAAGCAACCAACAACACATCATTGGTTGGAGGAATATCAGTTACAACTCAGATATGACAATCAAGCTTTGCACAACAATCATGACAGCGATTAAGAAGATGCAAAAAATTTCAATGTAAGGGAAAGATCTTTGCCCTTATGTTTCTCTTCTTTTCAATTTTTGAGAAGAAATTGTAAGCAAATTGTCAATAGTAGAGAGGGAGAATGTTCTGATCAACTAGGTGAAGATGTCATTGCTGATGTGGAGGTTGTTCTAAACCCTGAATTGCATCCCTTGACCTACTTTGATTTTCAAATTCCAGATGAAATCTTAAAGCCCGAAACAGGTGATGAGTTGATTCGTCTTGATCCATTGCCTCTGTGCTTTAATTCATTTCAAATTTTGAGGGGAAATCTTGGTTAGATTCTAGTTGAAAGTCATAGTGTAAGCCATGAAGCACCAATAGAGCCAATGCCACCATTATCTAAAACATTTTATGACCCTATAGTTGATATTATGGATAATGTGTGCTTTCAAAGTCAGTTTTCATTTACCCCCAATAATTTCAAAAATAGTTATGATATGGATATGATCAGATAGTCAACTACAGGGGTGTGTTCAATAGAAGCATCATTTCAAAACCCAACAGAAAATTTACAGCCATGTCAGGAAATGCATGAGGATGAAAATAACATAGATACAGTGCCAAAGCATGTTGCTCACTTGACAGAATCCAAAAATCAAGGAACATGTCATTTCTACCTTGATCCTATAGCTACCTATATGGAGAATTTTTTCACTGCAGAGCCTCAATATATCTCTTGCATTACTTTTGTGCTTCAATATTGTCGAGGTCTCTATGGTAAATATCAATCATGTTTTCAGCAGTGGCCCTTACACTTTGCATTTTCGAGTCTATGGGCAACAATCAAGCTGCCTTTTTCACTGTGCTAATGAGAAGTCAGTCCTTTGGTCTCAACAACTACTTTATTGGCTTCATTGGCATTATCGTATCATTTAGAATGAAAAAATTATCAGTAGCTTAGGGTAGGTAGGAGAAGGTGAATAAGCTCAACATTTTGAGCATCTCTTTTTCAGCAGTGTTCATTTTGATTTGGTTTCAGTTGCAAGATCAAAACAGGTACAGGTTGCAGAATAAGATTTTGGGATCATCCCAATGGATAAAGGACCGGTCTGCATGTTCATAGGTTTGTGGTTCTTGAAACCTCATGAAATAAGCTACCATCCCCAGGTGGAGCCATTGTTATAACCCTATAATTCATAGTATCCTCTGGTGACTAGAATTTTTTTTCACTCTGGGTGTATTTTGGTTTGCAAATAATATTTCATTTATGCAAATTATTTTCAAGGAAAGGAAAAGAAAAGAAAATTCATGATTGTTGATGCTGAGTGGTGTTTCCTAACCCCATGGAGACAAAATCAAGGGAAGCAGTGCACAAAACCCACAAAAATCACTAAGCCTAAGTTTTTTGATGCATTCGCGCCTGGAGGATAAAGAGCGCACTTAGATCGACGGTTGATCTAGCGGTGCGTAGATCAATGGCTGACAATGGATTTCAGACCCCCTCGATTGTTCTTCTTTTAAAGGTGGGGGGGTGTCCATAATGGTGATTAAAAAGTGTGCACAGATATACGACCGTCATGACAACGTGCAGATGGACGGTCTATAGGCGATTCCGGACCCCCTCGACCATTCTGCCTTTAACGGTGGGGGGGGTCCGGAATGAGGTGGTTTTTTCGGTGGGCCCTATCCCAACATGTCATCCATACATTTCATCAGACCCCCCCCCACCCCCCTAAAACCACTTACCACCTTAGGGGGGGTCTGGAATACCACTCCCCCTCCAAAACCGCCCTCCCCCCAAAACTCAAAACTGCCAGTCTTGACCAATATTTTTCTGGAGGGGATTCTGGGAAAATGAAGACAAATTTTCAAAATCCGAGAGAAATTTTTACTCAACACGGGGTGAAGAACAAAAAACTCTCCCATTTTTTTCACAGGTACCATGAGCAGGGAGAATTGAATCCATCTTCGGGGCCCATTTTTTCAGTTTTTCATTTTCCTGTTGCGGTCTTGATTTTGCGGGAGGTGTTTCGGTGAGATGGAGGCGAATTTGGCGAAACCGAAGGAGGTTTTTATCCAGCACATGCCTATATACAACAAAATCCTTTAGTTTTTCCCCTGGTTTCATACATAAAGAGAAACAGATGTCTGACTAGACCTCTTTTTTGCAAAACTTCGGCCCGTCTTTCATGGCGGACAGTTCAAGATATTTTGGGATTTGTGGCTATTTTTGGTCGAGGCAGTTAAATACGACTTACACAACTTGTTGGGGGATCTCTTCTATTTATTCAGATGATTTTAATGTAATTGGTTGTTGATCATAACACCCAGAAAGGCTATTCTCTGTGGTATTTTTCTGATTCACCAGGAATACAAAGGGACTTTTTCACAGGATTCCTGTATGTCGACGATTGGTGAAGTTTTCTTTCTTTATTGAATGTGTTTCTAATGAGTCTTCATTATTTTTATCTCTTTCTAATTTTCAAAAGGAGATTTAACGCATAATTTATCCCTGATACTCTGTGCAGTGCTTTTGAGAATCTTAATGTTTTCCTCTGATACTACAATGATTAAATTCTTGAATTCTTTTTTGTTGTAGTTGATTATCTCGTCTGTTCCTTCTCTACATCATTTTATTTCTAAAGGATCCAACATCTGCATTACCTTGACCTGTGGAAATACCTTATAGACCTGTGTTTAATTTCAAACTTGTCATAGACCCCATAGCCCAATGGTCTTCTTTTGCTGTCTCAACTAGAAAACTCCAAGAACATATCCTAATTTGCATATCTAGCCTAATATCCTATTTCAAACAAATCTAAATTTGACAGAGAGATCCCTCTCTAAGTCTTGGAGGGCTAGATCCCTGACTCGAAGTGGTTTTGATGTTGCCTCTGTGACTGCCTCCTCAGCCTTGGGAAAATTACAGAGTGATAACAGGTTGTTCCCTCATAAATGGGCACTGAAATAACTTCCACATACCACACTGCTTTAGCATGGCAATGGCCCTTGGATCCTCTTCGACCAAGATGTCTAACTCCTCATGTTCTCTCTCTCTCCACTGAACATACATCCTGTTGCATAATTTTTTTTGAGGTTAGTCACTTTTTCATATTTTTTGAAAGATTTAAGGATATGTACACTAGATATAGTTAAGACATTCGCATATATAAGCATGCTAAGTTTTACTTTTCTCACGTATATACACACCCTGAGCATGGATAGCCCACATACATGCAGAATCGACTTTTTCTTAGGGAACACACCCTCTAAGAAAATAAATAAACAATAAATGATGAATTCAAATGATGGGAGAGGTCATTTGTACTTAGTTGGTTCAGGTTTGAATACTTTTTGTCCACCGTAGCTCCTTGAATCTGCGTTTAAAGGAAGAGTTTTTTTTTTTTACTTTTTGGTTATTTTCCAATTTGCAATGGTTAAAATGAGCTGTCTATCCCTATTTATAGGCTTTTTTGGTTCCTTTTGCCCCAGTTTGGTCCTCTTTTCCATATTCTTGGCTTGGTGGGTGCTTGGGTTTCTTTTTGGGGGATCTTTGGGTCATTCTTATGAAAATTTTCTTTTGGTTTGGTGTTTTTCTGAGATGGGTTACACTCACATCATCCCATGGTGAAGTTGTTTTTTTCGACACTTGCATGTAGGTTAGATTCTCATCACTTTGCATCTTTCATTTCATTGAATTTCTATGCTTTTCCATAGGATCGATCCACCAAATTGCGACACAAATCCTTCTATGCTGCTTTATAAGTGTCATAATTAGGTGGTAGAGCCTTCCTCTACATGGATTCCCTAGGTAGGTCCTTTGCTTCATTTTGGTGTCCATGTTGTGAGTTTTCCATAGGCTTGCAAGTTTTCCATTTTGGCATCCATGCTATTAGTCTCGCCATGACTATGTGTTGAAGCCTCATTCTTCTTCATCTTTTTTTGGCCTATCCCCGAGGGACTCCTTAAGAGCATGGTTTTTTGTCTTTCAAGCTCACTTAAACTTTGAAAACAAAATCTAACGAGAAATTATTTATTATTTTCGGTATCGTTTGGATTACTTAAGAAAATAAGCCCCCATAGAGTCTTCTTTAAGCCCTTTTCAGACTCTCTAAAATTGAAAATATTTTCGAGCGATCTTGTTTCCCTTCACACTCTTCAAACTCAAATTCGAAGGCACATCTGTCCAGCAGTAGTTTAGCCCTTTTTTGGTTTGGATGGTTAATTTACGAATAAAGGTATGGACTAGGAGCTTCAATTAGCTAGGAGAGTATTCTTAGGTGTAATTTTACCCCTTTTTCAGGCCCGAGGGACTAAATTTGTGAAAAAGGGCCATTCTCCCTAGTTTTGGTTTATCTCTTTTTCGGGCCTTGGAGATTATGTACGAAAAAGGAACCCCCTCAGAGTCCATAGTTAAGCTCTTTTTAGACTTCGTAAATATGAAAATATCACCGAGTCACCTTTTTCCTTTCACACTCGTTAATTGGTCCAGAAGGAATATCTATTTGGCATAAGTTTAACCCTTTTTTCGGCCAATAGATTACCTAGGAAAAAGGTACACTTCGGGAGACATGTCTCACCGAGATAGTTCTCCTAAGTTATGTTTTATACTTTTTCAGGCTTAGGGGACTAAATTTCAAAAAAGGAAGTGAGTCCATAGTTAATCTCTTTCCAGACTCCTTAAAATTGAAAATATATCCGAGTGATCTTGTCTCTATCACACTCATTAAAATGGTTTTGAAGAGACATCCTTTCGGTATAAGTTTAACCCTTTTCCAGATTGAATGGACTAATTACAAAAATTGAATATTCTATCCCTAGTGACCAGAAGAGTTCTCCTTGGTATGATTTTATTATTTTTTGGGCCCTAGAGACTAAATTTATGAAAAATATCTCTCTGGAGTCCTCTTTTAGTGTTTTTCAGATTCTCTAAATGTGAAAAACCACCGAGCTTACCTTCCCCGGGCTTGTAAAAATTCACATGAAGGGAGTCTTGTTGTGTCACGTTGTAATCACATCTCATGTCTCATCCTTGCATCTTTGGCCTAATTTTGACTTCATGTTTCTCTTACTGAACATGTAGAGAATTCCTATGGTGCAAGACTTGTAACACTTTTTTCCCTTGCGATATGACACGTTGACCCATGAAGGAATTTTCTCGAGTGTCCTTATCCTGCACATGTCTCCTTGCACTGAGTATCAATATGTTCCATGCGCTTGGAACTAGTTTTATTGCCCATGACACTCGTTCCTCCTTAGTAACGTAGCATTCTTTTATTCCTTTTCAAGCTCGTTAAACATTTGAAAAAGACAAAAAATGAAATATTCCAAAAAGAGGGGACATGATATACATTATTTTTTATCAGAAGCAAGATAGTCACCCTTGGACACAACACATCCTTTCGTTTGTTTTGCAAGCATTGGGATCTAGTATGACCGTAGGAATTTGTTCTCGTTACATAGAGTTGTGTCCTCCTCCATTTAGTTACTCTTCCAAACATATGGAGAGATTGTGGTGCCTCCTGTATCATAGAATTATGTCAATAATATGCTGCCTAAGTCTCATCATTTTGTCGTTCTTTTGTCCAAGGGAAATTTTATCCCACATGAGTCAGCCATTATGTAGTTGATCTCTTGAATTTCATGAGTCGACCATCCCGAGAGTCCAATCAAGTTTGGATTCATAATCAATGAAGTTTTGTGCCTGATGATCAAGGTCCTCTAGGATTTCCCTGACGACATGTCAAAGACCTCAGAGTAGTGAGTATTACACTCCTATTGTACTCATACATGAGTTTTGAATATCTTTAATTTGTTTCTTGAGCTATGAAGTTATCATCTCCAACCACATGCATTGATGCTTCGTGAGGATGTATATCACATTGTACTTGTATATCTTCAGATGATTTTGAGATGTAGATCCGTAGTGTATTGGTTGCGGCTACACTTTATATAGAAATTCTTATTTGTCTTGTAGTCAAGATTATTTTATATGACATGGATCTATGGTTTACTGGTTTGGAATCCATGCTTAGTTTATCCCAAGCATGGGTATGCCCGCCTTAGAAAGATTATCATTATTCTTTAAATGACACGCTCACAAACACTTGTCTTGGGATCACTCAACTTTGTGCCTTCCCATTGTGTAAAGATATTGTAATGTATATCAGCCATCAATTTCTCTTCTAACCTCACACATTAGGGGTCATCTGTTATAGTCGAAAAATTCCACATCTATGCATACAAGACATTGTCCCATCCATTTGCATACTTTTCCAAACACATTGATGAGGTTTCCTTCTAAAAAAACATTTTTTGGATGATATACATTGCCTACTTCACTAATAGCTTGCGTACACACGTGCAATTCATACTAGTTAGGTTGCATACATACACTTGTTTCATGATAAGTAGCCCATATTTACCTCCAAAAGTTGCAAAAAATATAAAATTGCATGTATTTCGGCGAAGTTTACAGGCTATGGAGGGTTTCCTAACCATTTTACCCCTTGTATTCCATCCCCAAAATGAATAACCATATTTTTCTCATATAAAAAGAGGTCTTGGTGAGTCATTTAGACATATGAACAAGAGAATAAAAAGACTATGCCAAAATCCTTTCCCTCTCATTGCCCAAGTTTTGCATCTTGCTCTGCGTTTTAGCCTCAACTTTCCTCTCCAACCATTCTTCCTATGCAACCCTTCCTTCTTCCCTTGATGGCATGTTGGTTGTGAGAATTCTATGTGGGATTGGTGCACTTGGAGCCATGATAGAGGAGGCTGGACTTGGTTCGTAGAGCAGCGTTCACAAGCAAATGTTGTAACCTTTCATATTGAATTTGAATAAAAGAGGTTATCTTTGTCCCAAAACCCTATGTGTACATGTTCTTGTTAATTTGATCATTTATATCTATATTTAGTATTTTAAGTGATTACTAGAGATTGTATAAGTTGTTACATTGTATTCTTAACCCCTTACAGGTCATCTTTGGGAGGACATATGTGATCTAAGAGGCAACAACAAGCGGAATAGGTCTACATCAACTGTAGGGATTTAAGCTGCACTCATTAGCCCTCTCTTCTCTCTTTCTCTTATCACTTAGTCTAGATTTTTTGGGGGTAGATTAGAGATAATTCAGTCTTTTAAGGGAGTTATCGCTCTTTCTATTCCTTAGACCCAGTTTAGGGAGAATTTCCCCATAGCATATATGTAGAATTCTACATGTAGTTTGATAGTCTACATAGGTGGGTGAGAAAATATTTGAATGGCACATTGGATGAGGTAAATAAAGTGTTGAACTCAATTCCAAATGCACTTATTAGGGATCACCAATAGGACCTCTATTTCCATCGATGTAGACACATGCACCAAAAGGCCACAAATCTTAAATATCACCAACAAAAAGGATACATGATGGGACAAATATTACACTTCAAGTTCACTAGAGATACAAAAAGGATACACTTCATGTTCATCAGAGATACAAAAGGGATACTCTTCAAGTTTATCAGCTAAATAGAAAAATAAATAGGCCTAGGATAGAAGGATATTTTAAGGACTATTTGTTGTTGTAAGACTAGTTTGGTATATTCTACTGACTAGTTTTTAATTTATGTTGTATTAAGATCAAAACATAGAATATTAGTTGGATGTACAATATTCTACAAGATTCCTAGCATCTTTGAGGTATTCCACAATATCTAAAAATGTTGGCTTTTCCTTAGAAGGTCTCCCAAACTATTCCGAAGTGAAAATTTGATTTTCTCATTTTGGTATTTTCCAATACACTTTGATTTTCATAATATTGGTTGTTTGCAGGACTCTCCAACACATATAGATGTTGTAATAAACTATCACCATGTTACCCACACAAATTTAAGTAATCATATGGTGTCGATCCATAAACAAAATTAGAAATTGGTTCCTAACATTGATTGCAATGCATTAAGGGAAGTCAGAGCTAAAAATTTGGATCTTTGGATAAAAGGAGAACTCTATCCAGTTCACCCCATGTCCAACTCTCATCCTGATTTCAAAACAATAACAAGACTATGCCGATATGTATGCCATGGAGAAAGTGGTCTTCTAGGATACTGTAAAAACTTGGAAGGTAACAACATTTCCCTTGAACAGAAAATTCAAGATCTTAATATCCAATTACAACAACTCCATCACTCAAATATGATTCAGTATCATGAAAACATGAGATTGAACAAAAAAATAGCAATTTTGAGTCAAATACATGTGGAAAAACTGCTTGAAGTCAAATCCATCTCATCAAAAGAAATTGAGAACTTGAAAATTGATATCTCTTGTCCCTAAAATAGACTCTCTATGATAAAGAAAACTACAATGGAGTTGAGGTTTAGATCAAAAGAGATGAAACCAATATCATGTTTGGAAACAAGGGGAGGTGCCTTTAGAAAAATAGTGTTTGGGTTGAAGACCATATTATATCCAACTTTCACTGATTCTTTGGATTTGTGCAAAATTGTGTTAAAGAAAAGTGGCATTAAAGCTATTGGATTACTGAGAGGTGGGGTGAATTAGTAATAGAGAAATATAATCCTTTTTAACCATATAATGCAAGTGTTATATCAATGTATCATTATCATGCAATATTTTCAGATTAGTAAAACAATGAACAAATGAACAATCATACACATACACAATACACCAGTGTTTTTACGTGGAAACCCAAAGCAGGAGAAAACCACATAATGATTTTTCTTATATTTCTTGGAGAATTACATTCATTGGAAGCACCAAATTCCTTTTCTTTTCTAGATGCAACTGGGAGGAGGCTCCAACCCCCTAGTTTATCAGGCTACAACCCGTGGGAAGCTCCAACTCCCCTATTCTCTGGCTATAACCAGAAGGAGGCTACAACCCCCTATGTTTTCTCACTACAACCGGAAGGTGGCTACGACCACCTGTCCTTGCCCCATCTAACCGCCCTGATGTAGAAGTAGAATTATGGAACCATTGTCACACTATCACTGTGATTTATACTGCTGTAAACCTGTACCAATCAACCTGCACCAAACAACTTGTACCAATAACCTGACCCATGGATCAACCATGCATCAACCTGTACCTCAACCTCTAATAAACCTATAACATAAAAAATTGCATCAACCATGCACCAACCTATACCTCAACCTACAAACCTTCCTTAACTTTAACAACAAGAGACTAGCATTTTCATCAAACTTTAGTTTAGTCTCACATGACTAGTTTTGGATTAGTCAACAACCCTAACTTGAAATAATCATAACTATGTACCTGTAATGAATAAGGATATGAAATTAGTACACAATGTTCTTCAATGTGTTTTATGTAATTCCTCCAGGTGTCACTACTTGGAACCTCTCAGAAAAGGAGTTACAGCAAAAATGGCATAACTTGTTGAATTCTGGCTTATTCTAGAGATCAAACTTGTAGAGCGTGCCCCACACCGAATATTTGTTGTATGGATCTGAAATTTTTACAAAGAATACTACATAATGTAATCTAACCAACACATTTGGTATTACTGAATTTGGATCTGTTATGAAGAATTTATGACATTTTTACCCGAAACACCTGTTTTAGACTAGTTTCAGGACTAGCCACAAACCCTATTTTCCACGGAGTGTAACTCCAAAAATACAATGAACAACAAGATGAAATTAGTACCAAAAATACTTGGATATGATTCCTTAATGGCCTCCCAATTTCACGGTCTGAATCATTCTGGAAAAAAAGTTATTGCGAAAATGGTGAGATGACCTGTAAATAACATACCTTAGAAAGCATCATCAAAAGAATTTATCCTCCCTTGAATTTCGGCCTTCTTTACTTCACCTTCCCTCTGAAATTTGGCGTAGATATCCTTTGGTTACCTCAGTCACCTGTAGATATTCAATATTCTCAAGTGTGATTAAAATGAGAGAGCCTTGCCTCTTATTTATACTCTCCAAGTAGCTTCCTTAGAAGCATCTTCTAGGCCACTTTGTCCACATAGTCACCTATGTCCAACTTTGCCCAATTTTCCACTTGTCCATGTATCCAATAGCCACTTGACCAGTTAACCCATTTTCCTCATTTTAGGGTTAACCTTCTTATAACCACTTTCCATAATTATAAGGTTTTCTATTTACTTTATTATTTAAATAATCCTCCTTGACTTTGTCACTTCACTTTATTATTTAAATAATCCTCTTTGACTTTGTCACTTCACTTTATTATTTAAATAATCCTCTTTGACTTTGTCACTTCACTTTATTATTTAAATAATCCTATTTGACTTTGTCACTTCAATTAATTATTTAAATAATTTCTTCTTTGCAATAACTTTGACTTCTTTGACCTTTTGGGGTTTCAAGCCAATCATATGAGGGTCCTTCAACTTCGTAAGGCCATAACTCTCAAACCGTGAGGAGTTATGTAACGTTCCACATACCACCGGAAATGGCATGACAAGTAATATCCATCTAGAATAGTATTACCTACAAATATATAAAAAATTGTACCATTATACATCAAACAAACTTGGGTCCATTAACCAAACCTTTGTGCTACCAGAATTCACTACCGGACTTTCTTCAAGGGTTGACATCAATTAAAACCAACCCAATTAATAAAAAATATCCCCCTTTGGCATTGATGGAAGAAATATGATGCAATACTAAAATCATATCACTCATTCTCCCCTTGGAACCATGCCTGCATCTTTGTGACCAACGATCCCCCTGGAACCATGCCTTTGTCCTCTGCATCTGATAAATCTCTCCCCATTTGTCATCAATGGAAAATATATCTTTCCATTTGGGGATGCTCCCCCTAACTAACTCATCTGATCTCCCAACCTGAACTATCCTCTTTATGGTGCTTCCTCATGTACATCTAATACATATAAGATAAGCATTCAAAAACATTCATTTTGGAGTAGATACAACTTCGAGTCTCTGGCGAAGATACTCAAAGGCTTCCCGTGGAAGCTGTTTTGTAAAGTTGTCTACCACATGTTCTTTTGTTCCCACATATTCAACTCTGATGTTCTTTTCTGCAACATGTTCCCGTAGAAAGTGATACTTGATTGGAATGTGCTTTGTCTTGGAGTGCATCACCGGGTTCTTTGAGATACTCATGACACTTGTATTATCACAATAGATTGGAATGGGCTCATCATACTCAACCTGTATATCTGTCAAAGTTTGTTTCATCCATAGAACATGTGTACAACATGCTATTGCTGCAATATACTCTGCCTCAATTGTAGATAAAGATATTGATGATTGTTTCTTGCTTATCCATGATACTAAACAGTCACCCAAGTAGAATGCTACTCCACTGGTGCTTCATCGGTCATCAATGCAACCTGCCCAATTTGCATCTGTGTAGGAAATAAGTGATAGATCCTTTCCTTTTGGACATCATAATCGAAATTCTTTTGTTCCTTTGAGATATCTAAAAATCCTCTTCATTGCTAATACATGTGATTCCTTTGGTACTGCTTGAAATCATGCTACCTATGCAAATTCCTGCATTACATATGGTTTGGATGCTATCACATATAGTAGGCTACCAATCATTGTCCTGTATTGCCTCTGATTTGTAGACTTTGAATCATCATCTTTGCTCAACTTGCAATTGGTTTGCATGGGAGTGATAATTGGTTTGCAATATTCCATTCCAAAACTCTTTATCATTTCTTTGATATACCTGGTTTGAGAAATAAAAAATCCTTGGTTTCTTTAACGTATCTAAAGACCCAGAAAGAAGGATAGTTCTCCAAGTAACGACATTTCAAATTCATTCTGCATGTCCTTTGCAAATTTCCGGCTTAACCTCTCATCAATACTTTCAAAAATAATATCATCAACATAAACTTCAATTAATAAAATATTATCTTGAGTTACCTTGATGTAGAGGTTGTTGTCTGCACTTCCTTTTCTGAGACCTGCCTGCTGTAGATATTTATCCAGTCTAGAGTACCATGATCTAGGAGCTTATTTTAGACCATAAAAGGCCTTATTTAATTTACACACATAATCTACGTTCTCTGACAACCAAAATCCTTCTGGTTTTTCAATGTAGACTTCTTCTTTAAGTTCCCCGTTTAGAAAAGTTTATTTTACGTCCATCTGATACACTTTAATATTTTTGAAGCATGCATAAGCTAGAAGCAATCAGATTTCTTCCATTCTGGCAACATGGGAAAATGTCTCTTTAAAGTTGATTCCTTCAACCTGTGCATATCCTTTACATACCAATCTATCTTCATTCCTTGTAACATGTCCATCTTCATTCAATTTAT
The DNA here is from genome assembly GCA_009831015.1 of Picea engelmannii. NCBI lineage: Eukaryota > Viridiplantae > Streptophyta > Pinopsida > Pinales > Pinaceae > Picea > Picea engelmannii. Next base: position 143,625 of record ML819497.1, read on the forward strand.
TCCTGTATACCCACTTTGTGCCGATCACATTCTTATCCTTTGGTCTTGGAACCAATTACCAAGTGTCATTTTTCTCTATTTGATCCAATTCTTTATCCATGGCCTTATTCTAAAATTCATCCTTGCTGGTCTCTTCAAAACAGGTTGGTTCAATCGTAGATGAGAGTGTTAGGTGTGCTTATTCTGGTGAACGAATTCTTCTTCTAGTCTCAACTCATGCATCTTTTTTTCCGATAATCTGATCTGAAGGATGATTCTTCTATACTCGTCTACTAGGTTTCTTTGGAGGCACTTGCTAAAATTGTTCTTTTCCTTCTATTGGATCCTCTTCATCTTCCCCTTCTACTTCTTTTTCATCTTCTACTTCTTCTTCGTAAATTTGTTCCATTGATTCATTTTATTCTTCCTTTAATTCTTGTCTACCTGTTTCATCAATTGTTACGTTGATTCTTTCAACAAATTTGTCCAATATTAGGTTGTAACACTTGTATGCTTTCCTTGTACTTGAGTAACCAACAAGTACTCCTTTGTCCACACGAGAGTCAAACTTTCCCATTCTTCCATCTTCTCTTTTGATGTAGCATTTGCTTCCAAAAACTTTGAAGTGCTTCACATTTGCTAGTATTCCTTTCCATATCTCGTTGGGAGTTTTGTCAGTGTTGTTTCTGAGCATTACTCTATTTTGAATGTGAACTGTTGTATGCACTACCTGTGTCCAAAATATATCTATCAATTTGGAATCCATTAGCATTGTTTGAGCCATTTCCTGTACTGTCATGTTCTTTCTTTCAACAACTCCATTCTGTTGAGGTGTTCTAGAAACAAAGAATTTCCTTTTTATTCCATGCTTGCTGCAGTAGTCCATAAATTCCTTTGAAGTGAACTCTCCTCCATTATCAGATCTCAAGCATTTGATTTTTGAATCCATTTGATTTTCAACCATTTCCTTGTAGACCTTGAAGTTTTCAAAATCTTCTAACTTATTCCTGAGAAAACAAACTATAGTCATTCTTGTATAATCATCAACTAATAACATAAAGTATTTCTCACCTTTTAAACCCTTTGTTG
>ML819497.1:155005-167019 GCA_009831015.1 Picea engelmannii
ATGGCTTCCAAATCCAAATCATGAGTGACATAGAGCCTTTCATTCTCTTTAAACTTTCTGGATTCAAAAAATAATAAAAACCATTCTGACTGAGGACTCCACCAAGTCTCTCATTGCATGCATATGTGAAAACCATGAATTTATCATTAGGATCTGCAGTTCTCAGAATCAGTGCACTGGTTAACAAGTGCTTCAATTTCTAGAATACCTTTTCACATTCTACTGTCCATTGAAACTTCACCCCTTTCCTTTGTAAGGAAGTGATTGAGTGAACAATCCTTGAAAACCATGCAACGAATCTTCTGTAGTATCCATCTAGACCCATGAAGGATCTAACTTTTGTCACATTCTTGGGTGCTGACCATCCTCTAATGGCCTCAATATTTTCAGGATCCACTGCTATCCCTTCTTTGGATATGATATGCCCCAAATAATGAATTTGGTTCTGATAAAATGAGCACTTTCTCAATTTGGCATACAATTGGTGTTCTCGTAACATTTGCAACACCATCCTCAAGTGATGCTCATGTTATTCTTATGTATTGGAATATACAAGGATGTGATCCAAAAAGACAATGACAAACTTGTCTAAGTACTCTCAGAAAACACCATTCAACAAACACATGAAAATAGTTGGTGCATTTGATAACCCAAATGGAACCACTGTAAACTCATAGTGACCATACCTTGTTTTGAAGGCATTCTTGTTGATATATTCATCTTTAATCCTCACCTCATGGTATCCTGACCTGAGATCAATCTTTGAAAATATCCTTTCATCCTTCAACTGATCGAAGAGATCATCAATACTTGGCAAAGGATACTTGTTCTTCACAGTTACTTTATTTAACTGCTTGAAATCAATACACAATCTCAAGGTCCCATCTTTCTTCTTCACAAATAACAATGGGGCACCCCAAGGTGACACACTTGGGAGTATGTACCCCTTCTTCAATATCTCTTAAATCTTCATTTGCAACTCCTTCAGCTCTACAATACTCATTTTGTAGGGAGTCTTTGACACTAGAGCTGCTCGAGGCATCAAATTTATAGATAAATCAATAAATCTCTTTGGGGGTAGTCCTGGTATCTCCTTAAACACATCCTCAAACTCTTTTAGGACTGCTTGATATTCAATATCTGGAACCCTATCTTTAGGTGTTTCCTCCATATGAGCTGCAAAAACTTGGCATCCCTTCCTATAACACTTCTTCAACTGCATTGTTGATATTTCTCGGACAATAACTATGCTAGGAATTCCTTGGACTACTCTTGAGTTTTATTCCTCATATAGGCAAGTGAATTCCTTGTTATGAAAATCTAAGATGGCATGGTGTTGGTCCAACCAATCCATACCAATTAGATAGTCATATGAACCCAAAGGAAAGATGTTCAGATATTCCTTAGTATTCAACCCATTCATGCCCAATTAACATGACTTAACCAACTCAACAACCTTTCTCTTCGCTCCTGTAGCCAGCTGCACCAACCAAGATTTCTCATTCTCGTGTCTTGGAAATTGAAATGTTTCCATTACCTTAGGATCTATATAGCTATTACTAGCCCCTGAATCAATTAAAATAGTAAAGGAATGGTTATTGATCATAAATTCTACTTCAATCATGTGTGATTGAAACTTTTCTTGCTTGTTGTCCAGGGCTGCATAGATCCTTGGCACACTTCTGCCCATGTCCTCCACTGTTTCTACTTGCTGGACATTGTGGAGAACTCTCACTTTGTCATATTTTTGAGGACAATCCTTATACTTATGATCTCATTTACAAACCCAACATTGCATCGGTGGTTTCCTTGGCCTTTTCCCACCTGCCTCAGCCATATTGGGATCTCTAAAGGCTGGCTGTCCTTGAAGATTATTTCTAAAGAATGGAGGCTTGCTCCCCTTCTTCCTTAGATCTCTATTAAACTTCTTCTTGTCCTCCCAAGCCTTCTAGAAGTTAGGCTTTCCTTTTTGCTGATCATACAAGCACTTAACTCTTCTTATGGTTTCTTCCAATGTTTTAGGATCATCATATTGGATTTTATCACTAATGAAAGATGACAACCCACTCAGGTACCTCTGAATATTAACTGTCTCATATTGGATGAAGGAGACATACTTCAATAGTTCCAGGAATCTCATTTCATACTCATCAATGGTCATGCCGCCAAGCTTGAGTTCAAATAACTCTTTCATATTTTTGTCCTAATATCTCTTGGTCAAGTATTTCTTCTCAAAATACTTCTTGAATTCTTTCCATGTCACATTTTTCTCCTTAATGTGCTGCACCTGCACAAGATGGTCCCACCACATGGATTCTTTTTCTTTCAGCTGGTAGATTGCAATTCTTCCTTCTTCACGAGAGGAATAATTATGCAGCTGGAAATATTTCCTCATGCCCATCAACCATGTCTCAACATCTTCATCCTTCTTGTGCTCTCCATCAAAAGTAGGAGGTTTGATCTTGTTCATTTCTTCCTTTAATTCATCCACCCTAGACCTCCTATGCTTCCTGATAGGGGATGTACCTAAGTTTCTATGTGTCCTCCTATTTGAATTCCTTTGAGAGTGGTGGTGGTGACTGCTAACACTCCTTGATATTGTTTTCTCATCATGGGACTTGTGGCTTCCTGACTTGCTGGAGGCACTCTCCTTGTCTAACTTCTTCTCAATTCTATCCAGGATTTTCATTAACTTCATGTTGAAGTCTTCATGCTGCTCTTTGGCCTTCATAAGCCTTTCATTATCAACTTTGTGGCTCTGGACATCTTCCTGTAATTTTCTGATGGTCTCCACCAGATTTTTGTGTTCATCCTTTCCTTCTTCATGTCCATTGGAATTTGTTCCTTCAATTCTCAGATGGACATTCATTCCTCTAACCCCATATTCCTGACTGTAAGCCTCTTTTGCATCCTCCATATACATGCACTCCAGGAATATTCTATTATGTTTTTGCAGCTGAAAACTCTACAAAAGTGTGTGGCCAACAAAACTCTTGTAAGGCTAAATGTCTGAGAAAAACCATGCAAACATGTAAAATTCTAGTTTATAAAGGATCATAATTCCTTCTGTTCATTTAAGGAGAAATTTTACTATCCATAGAAAATTTATGGGTGAACATTTGCTACTTCCACTGATGGTGGTTCTTCAACCGAATCAGCTTAAACTGGGGCCAGATGCTGCTTGCTGGTGATATTCAAGGTGAATCCATAGGGCTGTTTCCACACACGATTCAACAACTGGTGGTTCTCCTGTGCCACTGAAAGTAATCAAGTAGGCTGAGAAAGGGAATACAAATGTTCAAAGTGCCTAAGCAAGTCCTATTGTTCTAGGCCTTTCCAACGACTGCTCCCTTGCTCAATTCTGAGTTTTGAGCAGGAAGTTATGACTATTTGAGCAATGGTGCTTCTTGGAAGGTGATCTATGTTCATCTATTCTTAATTCTCAGAGTTGAATTGGCTCTTAGATCCATGTTAGATCCTCTCTTTAGCTTTACATCCTTTCCTTACTTCTTTTGATGCAGGTTTTTTCAATCAGGGACCTCACAAGCTCCTTCTTTAAGACTTTTCCTGTTCTTAAAACAAAATTTTGGGCGTTAGACCCTTTTATTCGGTCGCCAAATTCATGTGACCATAGGCTGTGGCCAAGCACTAAGGTGACAGGTGCTTATTCAGAACTTCGATGCTTCAGAAGTTCTAGCTTCAGAGAATTTCACACCTTCTTCTCTCATTTCTTTTGAACGCCAAACTCCCGAACCCTTTTAACTTTCCGAGGTCCACATAATATTGTTTTCATCATATAAACATGGCCCCTACGTGTTGTACTACTAATTGGTCCAACAAGGTTGATAAAAATACAAATTTGATTGATACGTAGCATGCATCTTGAGTGCCCACATCATCTCAGGTGATGTCGACATGCCACGTCACTTCAGGACTTCAGGCTTCGGGAGATTTCACATCAACACACTCCGTTTATACCAAATTTCAAACTCCCAAATAAGTTGATTAGAGAGCATGTGTCTCGTTTAATGAACGGTCTGGATTAACTACAAAATTCGGGACTTCGAGAGATTTCGCTCTAGCACACTCCATTTCTCCCAAATACCAAATTCCCAAACCGCTTAATCTTTCTGAGGTCGATGTAGTACACCCGTCCTCATATAAGATTGTGACATGTGGCCCCATGTGTCAGACTGATATTGGTCCAACAAGGTCATCCAAGTACCATTCTGACTAACACATGGTAGGACTAAGGAATTCCACGTCACCCTGGGTGAATTTATCATGCCACGTCACTTTGGAACTTCGGGTCTCGGGATATTTCACCTTAGCTCACTCCATTTCTCCCGAACGCTGAACTCCCGAACTAGTCGATCTACTTTGAGGGAGAATCCATAACCCTCCTTCTCCTAGATGATATACAACTGAAAAGTACTTCGGAACTTTGCAACTTCGGGCTTTGGTCCTTTTTGCTTAACAACACATAATTTTCGCTGAAGTCAGGAAGTCTAAAGGACTTGGAGGTTAATTTTCATGCACCTTCTATAGATCTGAGGGATGGGAAAGGTCCACCTTTCCCCATATAGATCCTACCGCCGAAATTCCTTCTTGTGTTTATCAACCACGATTACTGTGGTTTTCTTCCTTGCTGAATTTATTGGACCACTATACCTCCTGAGCTTCATAACACAACCAATGTGTTCCCTCAACACCGTCCTAACATATTGAATGCTCCGAGAATGAATTTTTTCCATTTCGACAATAGTTCACTCTGAAGCCTTTGCTTCAATAACCACTTATCCGACCATCCAGGCTTAGTGTTGAAACCATGGGCTATGATACCAGCTTGTAACATTCCTCGTCCACCCTCATCGGGGACAACGCCACTACTCCAAAATCAAATTTCTTTGATACCATATTGTAACGTCCCCAACCACCCATAGGCCTGACCATGCTACCTCAGACACACACGGTCTCAAGCTCTGTTATAGATAATTAAGAATTTCCATTCCCAAACATAGAACTGCTGGGCTATGGTAGATAAAGCTCTTTGCGGAATAAATCACATATAAACTTAACATAAATAAACAGAGATAAAATGAAAGCATACATGCAATGAAACACATGGTATTATTATAAGAATCACATACATGCACTAAAATACATCATTAACCATTAAGCACATAAATGATACTTATCTCTTAATTGTAGTGCATCAAATGCATGCAGACCTTCCATGAACCTCCCAGCCTTAGACCATGCTAGTCATCACTCTCAGTAGTTGTTGGCACAGGGGTAGACCCAGAGTTCAACGCTTCAACAACGCACCAACAAAACCCTAACTACCAGCCCTTTCGGCAACACCTGCGAAGCAGATGAAGTATCACTCGAGGTAGGAAAAGGGGGGGGGGTTGTAGGACTCAAGTGTCTACAACCTAGCTGGGACACAGATCTGTGATCACAATACCTTAACACATAACTTATCCAATAACATTCATTATTCATTGACCCTCGTTCACATCGCAGGATAAACCCTAAATACATATCAGCACATTAACAACCAAGATCATATACTTCCAGTCACTTAGCACATAACATTAACTCAGATATAGCATTCATTCAGATACTAAGAACATATAATTAACATATCTATCTATCATTCATCAATATCAACGCACTAAGCAAGTAAATACATGAACAACATCAATACATCGCACAAATCATAGCAAGACAGGATATACGTGGTTCACCCCAGTGTGGGGCTACATCCACCAACTCTTCTTCTTCTTTATTAGCTTCTTCTAATCTTCTTACATGCACATAGCCTCAGATCCAACTCCACATGGGACATGAGATCTGTGCGCACCTCGCCAGATCCTCCTTCCCCGAGTAGGTCACAACACAAAGTCTTCTTACAATCTGTCTGCACAAAGCACTTACAAAACACTTGCACTTAGCTCTGCAAGTCTCAACAGTATGCACACAACATTCACAAGTATCCGCACTTAGAAAAATGAGACTACAATCACATAAATTGCACTACTTACTACTTATTACATCACTTAGATATCTACTTATACATTACAAAATAGGCCTCAGCATGGGTAAACCCATGGGCTGACATCTCATACTCGTTACATAAACCCTAAACCCAAAAGGTCCGGAAAAGGGGGCAAGATCCTGCGATATCTGCTTCGCCTGGGTGCTCCATCTTCGACCAGCCTGTTGAATTCCAAAAAATGGTCAAATATGACCAAAGTTTCCACAGAAATTGGTCGAGGGCCAACATGCCCCTAACACTCACTTGTGACTCATTCCGAGTAGATCTGATCTGGGCAATGCTGCTTCGAAGGCCTCGAGCTTGGCTCAAGCTGCCTCGACTTACTGCTTCACTAGAGCCTCCTTCTTGACGAACTCCTGGATTACTGTCTCGGTGATACGTACTTCTAAGCATTGTTCTATTGTGGTGACCACTTCTTCCAGTTGTGCACCTTGCCCCTCAATTTCTTCAAAAAGTGTGTAAGCTTCATCCTACACCAGTTGGAGTCTCTGGGTCACTTCCATGACTCAACTCTGGATGGCATTGATCTGTTTTTAAACTGCATGCTATTCTTGTGAACTTTTCATCTTCTCAACCACTGAAAGTATTTTCAACTGTGCTTGTACTGTGGATGCTTGTTACTTCACTCCCTGGAGTTGTGCTTCCAATGTTCTCAATTCTGGGTCCTCCGCAAGGCGCTCATAGGTTTGCACACTTTAGTTACTTAGATGTTTTCATTCTAAGACCAATTCCTTGATTCTTTCGACTGTGCCCATGGAATTTTCTTCCCTATGATCTCGCACTTCCTGTGGAGTGTTCGAAACTATTTTCAATTCCAGTTCTTCTACTCTTGCTTGAATTTGCTGAATGGATTTAACGCGCTTCCCCACTTGGCTTCTGGAGAATTGTTCTAACGGTTAGGATGCCTCCAATGGTCATATTGCTTCATTGTGGTGAAGTGTCTATCTACGATGTTCTACTATTCCGAAGAGGTTCAATTTCTGCAAGCCTTCCTTCTACGAAGTCCTCTCTAGAACCTCCTGCAATGTTTCTAGATTTGCTTTCTTCTTACTGAGTTTTTTTTCCTTCTTTCCCATGATACGCATCTCTAGATTCATCTTTCCATTCTTGTTCTTATCTTCGCTTATCATAGTAACTTCGCGTTGCTGAAAATATTTCATAGGGTTCAAGGGTAATACTTCTTCTCTTATTGTCTTTGGAGTAGGTGCTCTTCTCTCCTGCATGGATAGGTTCTTTAATCCTTCTTGCGTTATTTCAAATTTGACAGCTAGGTCTCTAGGGCTTAGCTGCTTCGACTAGTCCTCCTTTTCTTCAATTAAGCGTGCTATCCTCCTAGCCATGAAAGCCCTTAATTCTTGCTTTTTCTGTTCTATAGCTTCCTCTTCTTCTTTCCTTCGGGTCTAATTTCTCTCAATCCAAGTATTTCCTAACAAAAGTGAAAAAGGACCGTTGTTCTCAACAAACTTAATAACCTCAAATTATTCTTCTCTCAATGTTCCATGAGCACTCATAGGTGCATGAGTAAGTCTTCCACATAGGGTTATCATCTTTCCTTTAAACAAGCCTATCCCTCCCAATGAAGGAACCATAGCAGGCTTTCCCAAGATTTTCCAAGTGCTTTCTGACATGATATTCACCTGTGTTTCCTCATCTAGAACACAGTCTATGTCGAAGTATCCTATTCTCATCTCGATTTCCTTTCTGTCTTTCAAGATCTCCGATAAACTGTCATCTTTGTGATCATTCAATGTTTCTTTCATATGTAATAATATAGTCTCTGATTCTTTCTAGTTCTTTATCATATCCTTAGCTTCTTGAGCTTCTTCATGGTTTTCTTGTCTCATGTTCATCTTTTCAAATTTAGCAATAATCCTTGGGCAATACAAAACCTCATGACCAACATCTTTACAACAAAGAAAAATAGGACCTATACCAAGGCATTCCTTTGAAAGATGTCCATGTCTTCTGCAACTATAACAAAGAGTCAATCCTCTCTTTTTCTTAAATGATCCCCAACATTTCCTGTACTGCGCACTGGGATCACAGTGATGTACCTGCAACAACTTCTTTCTAGGATCCTGCATCCACTATTAGTCCAAAAATTCTTTCTATGCATAGGAATAACATATCTTTCACTATTTCTGTCAGATCTATTCATATCAAATCTTATTTCTTCTAGCTGTGCCCTAGTTTTCAGGCTAGGACAAAATCTATCAAACATATCTAGATTAATTCTTTCGAAACAAAAATTTCCATTTGTCTTACCTTTATCAGAGCACAAAGCTTCAAGATCTTACCTCGTTTCTTCGGATCTAGTTCCTTTCTTAGCATAGAGCTTCACAAGTCAAGTAGACTATTGCGCACTACAGTAACAGATCTATGCATAGAACTTTCTCTTTTCTTCAGTTCCTAGCAATCAAAGTTTCAGGTCTTGGCAACGGAACCATTTGTTGGCACAGGGGCAAACCCAGGGTTCAATACTTCAACAACACACCAACAAAACCCTAACTACTGACACTTTAGACAACACCTGCANGGGGGGTTGCAGGACTCAAGTGTCTACAACCTAGCTGGGACACATATCTGTGATCACAGTACCTGAACACAAAACTTAGCCAATAACATTCATTATTCATTAACCCTTGTTCACATCGTAGGATAAACCCTAAATACATATCAATGCAGTAACAACCAAGATCATATACTTTCAGTCACTTAGCACATAACATTGACTCAGATCTAGCATTCATTTAGATATTAAGCACATAGCATTAACAGATCTATATATCATTCATCAATATCAATTCACTAAGCAAGTAAATACATGAACAACATCAATACATCACACAAAGCATAACAACACAGGATATACGTGGTTCACCCCAGTGTGGGGCTATGTCCACCAACTCTTCTTCTTATTTCTTCTAATCATATTACATGCACAGAGCCTCAGAGCCAACTCTGGATAGGACATGAGATCTACGCACACCTCGCCAGATCCTCCTTCCCTGAGTAGGTCACATCACAAATCCTTCATAAAATCTATCTACACAAAGAAATTACAAAACACTTGCACTTAGCTCTGTAAGTCTCAACAATATGCACAAAGCATTCACAAGTATTTTCACTTAGCACAATCAGACTACAATCACATATATTGTAGTACTTACTACTTCTTACATCGCTTAGCTATCTATTTATACATTACAAAATAGGCCTCATCATGGGTAAACCCATGGTCCAACATCCCATACCCATTACATAAAACCTAAACCCAAAAGGTCCGTAAAAGGGGGTGAGATCCCATGATCTCTGCTTCGCCTGGGCACTCCATATTCGACTAGCCTGTCGAAGTCCCAAAAATGGTCAAACATGACCAAAGTTTCCACAAATCTTGGTGGAGGGCCAACATTAGTGGGTCACCCCCGAATTGGGACTAAACTCCACTGAGCAAGGGATTCCTAGGCTAGGAAAGGACAACAAGAAGTTGCACCAGTTCACAGGAAGGATTTCCTCCAAAGAGTCACTTACCCCCACCACTCACAGACTCTCATTTCCCACATGCCTGTCCCACCCCAGGAGTATAGACCTTCATGGTCACACAATCCATCGGCTGCTCCACCTGCCTTCCAGGGATTAAAAAACATGTTGGATAGGATTTCTTAGAGCTATGTAGCTGTTACTGGACTCCCTCCAGGAGAACTCACTTCCTCAACAAACTCTCTCACCTGGAGATAATTTCTCACAGGCTTGACAACCTGCTTCTTCAATCCATCTCCTCAACACACGGGAAAGGGTGATGGAAACAATAAAAACTGGATGTGGGGCATGGTAATGGCATAACTAAACACAAGCAACCTATAGGATACATTTTCAACAAAGATATCAGTTTGGGCTCACTGCAAAGGTTTGATATGGTCGAGGGTTCAACAATGGCATTCACAGTTTTACTTCTTTCCTGTTGGCTGCATGTGTGAGTGGAAGGAATGGAAAAATATCCTGAAATAGTCAAAATCCCCACATATATTTGCATGTTCCTGAGATGACACATGGTGCTCATGAAGCACATTCCTCTCCATTTGGGAGTTGTTCCCCTTCCCAAAGGAACTTAGGATAAATTCATATCCTCCTCATAACATTTAGAATAATAATATATATTATTCTCTGATATTTAATCTCTTAAGTTTATCCCATTTTTCTAGCATCTCAGCCCCATCCCTTACCCAGCCTAGTGGATCCTAGTCCTCCATTCTCTTTCAGCATGGTCATTCTACACCCAGTGATGCTTTTATATTAATGATTTGAATATTTACATATACAAAACAGGCTCCTGGCCTTAGCATCCTAGGAACTCTAGTCCAACTATCACATAAGCCTACTATCTTATCATTACTTGTCTCACCAACCTATGAAACATGTTTACACTTCATGATTAAAAATCAGGGGCTTGGCCTTGGGGTATTATAAATTACCTCTTATAACCCCTTAGGTGCATCACCTTGGTAATGGGGGCATAAATAAGTGTAATACCTAGTGAACATAGCACCAATGATAACTCCACAAATCAATTACATATGGGTTCCTTTAGTCAACAAAAAATTGGGTGCATAAACATGGGTTGGGGCTAATGGTGTTGGCTTTAGTTTTGATCGGTGGTTGAAATATAAAAAATCAAAAAGGTTGTCAGGCCAAATCTTATTTTCATAAATGTAACACTTGCTAGAGTTTAAGCTTAATTGAGTGAACCTAAAGCACATTCGGACCATGAGTTTAGGAAGCAACAGGTAGAGGAACCAAGGTAGCTTGATACCTGAAAGAGGATCCAACTATAGGAGGTATAGCTTGTTACCTCCTTCCTATATAATTATTATATTTTTAAGGGAAATCATCCCTAGTATGTTACCAAGAACAAGGAAACAAAGAGGATATTGAAGAGGAAAAGGAAAATATGGAAGATGAAGAGGATTCAAGATGCACTTGATGAAACCTTGTAGTTTTCCCAGCGAAGACACAACTCTTTGGAAAAGTCTTGGTAGCATTTTTGGTTAATACCACACTATGATCACTCCAATCATCAAATATCCTTGGAAGCAAGGTATGGAAATAATATGACGGTTTAAATTGCAATAGATCAACGGTTGTAATAAAACATGGGTTGTAAACATTACTATTAATTAATTTTGTTCCATGGATCTGCATAGCGAAAACCACTACATTGACGTGGTGGCTTCTCATTTAGTGCGCATCATTGAGGTGGTAGAGTATTACCACTTATGTAATTATCCATGCAACTAAAAGTAAAACCAATCAACTTAAAAGGTGGTTTGGTATGGTTAATGTGCTATGAGGTCATGAAAGATGGGCCCCAGAAATGAATATCAAATTAGGTGTTTCCAAGTGGACTAATTAAGTGTGCTTGTGTGACCACAAAGCAATATTTGGAAGCATGGTATGGCGATGAGCTGAAGATTTAAATTGCAAAATATCAAGGGTTCTCAATTAACGCGGGTCATGAACGTATGTGTCACTTAATTTTGGTCTGTTGATCCACATAGCAGAAACCACTATGTTGACATGGTGGATTCTCATTTATCACGCATCCTCTAGGTGGTAAAGTATTACCACTTATGTAATGATGTGCTACTAAAAGTAAAACCACTCAACTTCAAACGTGGTTTGGTATGGTAAGTGCGCTATGATGCCATGAAAGATGGGCCTCGAAAATGAATTATCAAATTCAGTGTTGCCAAGTGGACTGATAGATCGCCCCCAAAAAATAAATATCAAATGAGGTGTTCTCAAGTGGGCTGGTTAGTGTGCTATACATCATGAAATATGGGCCCGAAAATGAAATATCTGATGTGTTTCCAAGTGGACTGATTAAGTGTGTTATGATTGTATGATGCTAGTATTGATCATTCTCTGTTTTTCAACTATGGTTACTTTTGTGTAA
>ML819498.1:0-22245 GCA_009831015.1 Picea engelmannii
TGGACAAATGAAGAGACTAGTCAATGCTAGTAAGAACCTTGTACTTTTCATGATTAAACCCAAATACGATGATGAAGAAGAATTTCTCAAAGGATGTGATGCAAAGTTACAATCTGATTTGTATGAGGTTGTTAATGAAAATGTTGAGATGTTTCAAGAACCAAGGGGATTGCCTCCTAAAAGGGGCATCCAAAAAAATATTCTATTGTAACAAGGAGGTCCTCTTCCAAACATTGACATGTGCAGGATGTCAGACATGGAGAATTTTGAAATCAGTAAACAAGCACAAGAGTTACTTGACAAAGGGGTCATCAAACCAAGCATTTAGCCATGTAGGTCACCAATTGGTTTGGTACCAAAGAAAGATTGTATATGGCATATGTGGGTAGATTTCAGAGCCTTGAACAAGACTACAACTATGATTGCTGAAGGAGACACATGGAAGAAAGATTTGAAAGCAAAGCAAGATCCATTGCATGCCTTGACAAGTTATGTTTTTCACTTGGTGATAAGGTATAAGAAATACTTTTATGACAAAGTTGTTGATATGCTTACTAGGCCTATTGTTAGTGCTTTAGTTATTTTCAAGCATAATCCTATCATGCATAAGAGCTATTTGGAACAATATTCTTTAGATGTGATGGCAAGAATGTTTATGAAACTTTATGTCATACTAACCAAGTTGAGGAATTGGATTCCTATGTGCATGGTAAACTTTTGTACCTTGGCAAGCTATGTTTTTCACAGGGTGTAAGAGTCAACAAGATAAGGGAAGCACATTCTTCTCTTGTTGCTGGTCATTTTGGTATGAGAATCTACATTACTTTCAGTATGTTTATAACCAGGCCAAGAAGTTCATCGAACCAATTCAGTTTGTGCATCAAACTGTTCAAGAACAATTGAGAAAGAGCCAAGCCAAGTACACAACAAGGCATGACAAGTTTCGTATTGGTCTCAAAGGCACCAATCCAAGCAAGGCTAGATGGATTGAGATTGTAAGGGTGAGGGAACTACACCCTCATCTTTATATTGACTAAAAGTAGTCTTTTGGAGGTCCAAAAGCTTCCCAATGGGGAGGTGTGATCCAGGGGATCAAAATTTGCTCAAAAATAAAAGTGCTTGAAATCGCTTCAAAATAGACATGTATGTAGGCCTCTTCATCACAAACCCAAAACAACTTGAACGTGCTCAAACAAACATCGTATGAGGAAGATATCACGTTCTGTTTTTCACCGGCTACCTTGTAGGAACACGAACCCTCCAGTCATTCACACAATTTTTATTTCGAGTGTTGTCATATGCATCTTGTTGACTCGTTTCTTGGGGGCATAGGTGTAGTCTTTCGGTCAGTTATTTGGCTTCTAGAGCATTGGGTTTTTCTTGAGTCCATGGTCCATATAGGTTAGGTTGCGCCAGGGTTATAGTCGCGCCTATCGCCTAGGGGCGACATGATCCCTGATTAGGGGTTTGTGGCGCACCCTATCGGATAGAGGCGAATGATAGCTTGGTCAGAGTCAGTGCTTCCTGTTGTGGATGTTTTCCTTAGCTTGTAGGCATTGTCATGTCATGTTCCAGGTGAGTAATCATTTGTTTCTTTGGGTTTACACATGCTCGTCCAATTGCTCAATGCTCCAGTGTGTAGAGTCGATGTCGTTGGTTGCCTAATCTGCATGCGGTGTGCGTGGTGTTCACTGTCAGGTGGTGTGGTTAACTGTGTCGTCGATGCCTTCCTTCCTAAAACACACACAAAAAAATTCACTTTTCTCTTTGCTTGTAGTCGTAACGTTTTGGGGTCGTTATTTATGGTATCAGAGTGGGTTCAACCCTACGACTATGGATCGCCAAGATTTCCACTTCAGTGAACCCATGAATATTAACCCCTGCATTAATTAAAAACCTTAGCATGTCCATGTGGTGATCGCATTTAGAGGACACCTCAGAGGTTCACAATGTGGTGTCGTGGAAGGAGGTGCGACGCCTCCAGAAGTTCTCGCACCCTCGGAGTCGAACCCCAAAGGGGAAGGGAAAGTCCTTGGGCTGCATTCACTTGTTGTAAGGGATGATGATGGTTTGACTAGGCCCTTCCAGGTAATGTCGAAAGTCCTTGATTCACCATGGGTACTGAAATGAGGCCAGGGCACCTGTACCCCTGAGGGTCCACAGTGCGTCCTAGCTAGTACCATTAGCATCCACCAAGAACTCGATAGATTTGAGTTCTCGAGTTCACGAGTGTCATGGATGGTTATGTCATTGAGGCACGGTTGTAGAGCAAGGCGTTGTGCTTCACACTTCGTGAATGGGACCTCCAGCATGAGGGTCTACATGGTGGTCTTTCAATTGAAGGGGAGTGCTCTTCTATGGCGGAAGACGCTCCTGCCACATTTGAACATGGTCATCGACGATGTGTCATGGGAACTGTTTGAGGAACGGTTCTAGGAGAGGTATATTTCTGAGGAATTCGTTGAGCGTCAACTCAACAAGTTCGACACCTTATGACAAGGTAGTCGCACGGTGCCCAAGTACGAGGCCCATTTTGGAGTTGCTTCTGTATGATCTGCACCCAATTAACTAGAAAATTAAGGTCAAGAAGTTCAAGTTTGGCCTTACTGTTAGAATTCAACTTCTACTTCGGGTACCAGGAGTATTGGACCGAAGAAAGTGTGTTGGATTGTGGGGAGCCACATTACCAGCATTACTGCCTAGAGGAAGGGGTCGGAGCATCTGGATCCATCAGACCCACTACCATGGAAGTTTTGCGCAAGGCCCATCGGATTCATGTAGTGGTGAATAATCTCTAGGTAGATCATCGGTCGACTATGCTCGAGACGTCAGATATCGTCGCTGACTAGACCCTTAGTATTTGATAGATCCCGGTGCTACCAAGAGTTTCATCTCTAGTGCAGCACTAAAAAGGATTAAGGTAAAGGTAGTCAAATAGGATGAGTTTATCTTGGTAGAGATGGCTTCTTGAGACAAACATAAGGTTGGAGGAAAGGTTACGGGTTGTGCCCTTAACCTGGGATATTTTATCACTAGGGCCAACATGTACATCACGATCTTAGGATCTTATGACATCATGCTCAGTATGGACTGGTTGGAATCGCATGAGGCGATTCTCAACTGCAAGATGAAATGGTGAGCTTGGTCGATGATGAGGGACAGAGACACGTGATTGTAGGTTAGAACCAGGGAGTTTCCCTGAGGTTTATCTCTTCCTTGTAGTTACGGA
Source organism: Picea engelmannii (assembly GCA_009831015.1). NCBI lineage: Eukaryota > Viridiplantae > Streptophyta > Pinopsida > Pinales > Pinaceae > Picea > Picea engelmannii. The sequence continues at coordinate 3,230 of ML819498.1, forward strand.
AGAGCATGTGCAAGGGATGTAAGATTTATGCGATCCTTGCATTGAACGAGATGGAAGTAGTGGAAGGTCTAGAACAACTTCTTGTGGTGAGAAAACTTGTGGATGTCTTCCCAAAGGAGTTACCTGGGATGCCACCAGAAAGGGATTGGATTTTACCATAGACCTAAAACTGTGGACTGAACCAATAGTGAGAATGCCTTATCGTATGTCAACCCTAGAGTTACAGGAGTTGAGAATGCAACTGAAGGATTTGTTGGACCTGGGACTTATATGTCCATGTGTGTCACCATGGGGTGTGCTTGTTATTTTCATACAAAATAAGGATGGGTCGAGGAGACTCTGCATTGACTACTGAAAATTGAACAAGGAAACGATCAAGAATCAGTATCTGTTACCAAGGATTGATGATCTATTATATGAGATGAAGGGTGCAATGGTTTTTTCAAAGATCGACTTGAGTTCAAGGTATCACTAGTTATGGATCCAGGAGGATGATGTCCCTAAGACCACATTTAAGATGATTTTGGGACATTACGAGTTTATTGTGTTACCGTTTGGATTGACGAATGCCCCAGGGGTATTTATGAGTTTGATGAACGAGGTGTTCCACGAGTACTTGGACAAGTTCATCCAAGTATTCATTGACGATATTTTGAGTAACTCTCGGATGAAGGAGGAGTATGACGAGAACTTGCGCTTGGTACTATAGTGTTTGCGAGAGAACAAATTATATGGGAAATTGTCCAAATGCTCGTTCTACCAATCGAAGATTCACTACTTAGGGCATGTCATCTCCGACGAAGGTATCGTCATGGATATAGCAAAGGTCGAGGCTATTATTGAATAGTATGTGCCGACGAATGTCCCAGAAGTGCGCAGCTTCATGGGTTTAGAAGGATACTATTGACGGTTCACCGAGGGATTGTTGAAGATAGAAAATCCAATCACGGAATTGCATAAGAATAACAAGAAGTTTGTTTGGACCGAGAAATGCGTGGAAGCATTTCAGAGGCTCAAGGAGATGTTGACAATGGCACCAATACTAAAGGTCCCTGACATGGACACAGACTTCTTGGTATGCACTGATGCATCCAAGGAAGTCTTAGGAGGTGTCTTGATGCAAGATGGTCGAGTGATCGCTTACATATCGAGGAAATTGAGAAGGTATGATGAGAACTATGCGACACACTATTTGGAGTTATTAGCCATGGTATATACCTTGAAGGTTTGGAGACACTACCTTGTTGGAAGAAAATTTAATTAAAGACAAACCACTCTAGACTACAGTTCATCTTTATGCAAAGCGACCTGAACATGCGAAAACGGTGTTGGTCGGGATTTCTTAGCGAGTATGACTTTGAGATTACTTACATAAAAGGAACCGTGAACCACGTGGTAGATGCATTAAGTCAGAGACCACACATCTTTTCATTGTTTCCTCTTCAAATGAATATATGTGAAAATATTCTAACTTTATAGTGCGACAATGACTCGTACAAAGAGGTCAAGGATTTTATCGGACAAAACACAATGATGGTACCGATATTTGAAGGATTTACATTTGACGATGATGGATTATTGAGGTTTAAAAATTGGATTTATGTACCACTGAACGACGAGTTGAGGATTTTGATCCTAAGTGAGGCTCACATAGAAGTGTACGTGGCTTACCCAGGAGTCACGAAGATGAGGGCAGACCTTAAACCCTTATTCTTCTAGAAGGGAATGAAGACAGACATAGTTAACTATGTGGCCATATGTCTAGAATGGCAGTAGGTAAAGGTTGAACATAGACATCCAACAGGATTACTACAACCACACACTATTCCAGAATCGAAATGGGAGGTCATTTCGATGGATTTCATTGTTGGATTTCCACTGATGGAAAAGAGACATGACTCGATTTTTGTGGTATTCGACACTCTGAAGAAGAGTGGTCATTTTATTCCTGTATGTGCGACGTATCAGGCACCTGACTTAGCTAGAGTTTTCATTAGTGAGATTGTAAGTCTGCATGGCATACCTAAAGGACTTATATCCAATCGAGGATCAGTGTTTACTAGATGATTTTGGACTAGTTTCCAAGAGGCCTTGGGAACCCAACTTAACGTTGGTACTACATATCACCCTGAGACACACGGGCAGACCAAACGAACAAACCAAGTCTTGGAAGACATGTTTCTCATGTACGTGATGGACCAACAAAAGCGTTGGGAAGAATTCTTTTCACCGGTAGAATTCGCTTATAACAACAGTTACCAAAGAACCATTAAGATGGTGCCCTTCGAGTTTCTTTATGGGCGACCATGTCGGACGCCTTTGAGTTGGGATCGGCTTGAGGATATGGTCCTGGTGGGACCGGAAGCGATCCAAGAAATGGAATATTAAATGCAAACTATAATACAAAAGATAAAGGAAGTGCAGGATCGACAGAAGAGTTATGTCGATGCGCGTCGTGTCGACCATAGATACGATGTGGCGATCGAGTATTTTTGCGGCTGAAACCACATAAGAGTTCGATCAAGTTTGGAAAAAGGGGCTAAATTATCTCCTAGGTTCATGGGATTCTACAAGATTTTGGAAACGAGAGGCTCGTGGCCTAATGACTAGCCTTGCCTAATTCTTGAGGTGTATGCATGATGTCTTTCACGTCTCTGCTTGAGACATTATGATTAGTGATCCTACACATGTTTTGACTTGAGCACCTTATGGGTGTCAGATGAGGGTGTGCTCATGGCTAAGCCGATCAGCATCATGGATCATCGCATTCGACAACTACGGTGTCGAACAGTGGATGAGGTCAAGGTCCAGCGGGACAACTATACTCCGCACTCGACGAGCTCGAAGGATGCATATGATATGCGCCAACAGTTTTCATTTTTGTTGGATAGATAGACTTATGATACTGTGATACACATTACTTCGACACTTGTATACTGTGAAACTTCGAGATGAATTTTAGACCCATAGGGGGTGTATGTAACATCCCGATCTTCCGCACACTGAGCGAACTTATTCTTTGAGGACACTTGCTTGCAAGTGATCCGAATTATTATACCATTGACCGTTGATTATTATTATGAGGCATTATGGATGTGATTATATGTTATTTTGATGTATTGACCTAGATAGGTGCTATTGACTCGGTTCTCCTGAGTGTGCAGGATTTGGACCTCGAGGATGCTGAGGCATCGAGGAAACCCTTGGATTTTGGATCGATTCAGGGAGTGGACTATTTGGGTTTGATTGTTATATATATATGACATATGTGCATCTTATTAGATGTTATGATTATGGATTTTTTTCTTACATGATTTGTTGATGATGCAGGTTGATGATGGCTTGCCGACCATAATCACATGTGGAGTAGAGGGGTCACGCATGACTACCAAAGACGTTGAGGGAGAGGTGTGGATAGCAACCTTTCCACAACCTACTAGCACTCTCGTCGTGGCTCGAACTGTAGGTTAACAACTACCTAGTTCGAGAAGACCCACGATGCCATGAGGAAAGACTGTGACAGTTGCTCACGATGATTCTAAGGGGTGTGAAATAAGGTAGGGGCCTTATTCCTTAGAGGCCCTTAGTCTCCTACAAGATCACCAGGCAGATTATTGACTCCAGGGGTTTTTGATGTCTACCAAGTCAGTCAAGAGGTGAGTGGCACCCTTGGTGCATGTAGTGTGTCCTGAAGGGCACTTCGCGCAAGAAAAACGAAAAGAGGCGAGTGACGCCCTTGGAGCATGTAGTGCGTACTGAAGGGCACGTCGCACAAGGGAAACATAATGAGGCGAGTGGCACCCTTGGAGCACCTAGTGTGTCCTGAAGGGAACATCACGTTGTTAAATAATAAATGAATAAACCTAGATGGCCTTAGAATGAATAACGTGATAAGAAAGATTTAAAAACAATTTCCATAATAAATTGTCGCCCAGCCTTGAAAATTAAAATCTAGGTAAGTGATACTTATGAAATATATATATATATATATATACAAAAATAAAAATAAAAATAAATAAACAAAAATTATAATCATCATTAATCCTGTGACGAGAAGGGGGTAAGCGATTCAATTAATTTATAAAAAAATCTTTTGGGGGATAAAATTTAAAAAGGGGGAAAAGGGGGAATAATTGTTTTGTTACATTTGCTAATTAAAAATTTATTAATTAAAAAGAAAAAGGAGAAAAAGGTAATTTTCTACACTTGCCAATTTGAGTTTTAAATGAAAAGGGAAAGACAAAAATTTAAAAGAATTAGGAAACTAGGAAAAAGCGGGAAACATAAAGAGAAAGGGAAACATTAGGGGGGGGAAAGCATAAAGACTAACTTAGTAAGGTATTTTGCATTTAAGAGCTTTCTAAATTGAATTCAACTAGTGAATTAGTAAGGGGGTAAGTCATTTAAATGTGTAAGGGAATATGGGGACACCTAGGAGCGATTCTAGGAATGCTTTTAGGTGGGTGAGGGAAATAGGAGTAATTAATTAATTAATGAAATTAATTTATGGTGCAATGAAGGGGATGGGTGAGACATGTATGGGGAGGATTTTTATGAATTAAATTATTGAATAATAAATTAAATGGAATTTTGGGAAATTAAATGACTTAAAAACTCTACATAAGTGAGGGAGGACGAGGATGATGGATCTCTTCTATCATGCATAACGTTACGTTGCAGAATTTTAGACTTCACTGACTTAGCTTGTGGGAGTGGGGATACCCAGCTCGGTGAGGAGTGGTAGCTTAGCCTTGCGAGGCGAGTTGGGAGCTAGTTGATCTCTGGTTCAGTGTGTGTGGCCCCTTTGCGGCTCAGGGGGCTAAGGGGGAAGAAGAGTACCCCTAGCGTTGGCTGGGAGGTATCGGTGAAGTCTCATCAGTCGGCAAGAAGGATTTGCATGAAGCACGTGGGACAACGAATCATAGGGGACGACATGCGCCATGGTACACTTACTCTTATTATGCATGGTAGATAATTATTATACCCTACGCTTTCATTTCTGTATTTTTTTTTATTGGGTAAAGAATATGTTTGACTTAGCATTTCAGCCGAGAACTTAAATTTTCCCCATAGCCTTAGCTCGTTGTTTGACTTGTTTCCCTTAGCATTTGATCCCTGAATGTTGTGATTGTCCTTGGTTTGTTGATTGTTGTGAAGAGTTGTGATTTTTACTTCATCCTCATCCCTAATTTGTCAGTCCACGCGTGACGGCCAGGAGCTGAATCAACGGTCGTCACTTCGGTGCACAACGACCTATAAATTCAAATGCTCTTCTTTTTTGTGCCTGGATGATGAGCAAAGGATAAATTATTTTTTTGCCCAGGCATCTACCCTTACTATCTCTACGTTGATTGATCCTTGGTTGAATGAATAAGTCTATGCACCCTCTTATGAATGAGTATTGTTGATTCATTGTCAAATGATTGATTTGATTGTGCCTGGATTGAAATTCCTTTTACTATCGAATTAAACAATTAGAATCCAGAGTTGAATTCGATTTTATGTTTGGACAACCACTTTATACATCCAGTTTTTATTTCGTTATCCTGTTGAATTTAACCCTTACCTGCGTTTTAAAGTACCACGACCTTCCATCGAATCTCCTTGTTGATATACCTGTGTTTTAATGTTGTAGGACAGTGAATTCTTAGAGAGATTTATAAACGATTAATTACTATATTTACACAACATTGATATGTGTGCTTGATCTGTAATAATGGATAGTAATTATGTCATGAATTAACAACAATATTTCAGTTAGCCTTATCTTGGTAAATTGCAACATATAAATCTTTTTAGTCCAGCGATTTCTACCATCAATGTTGGATGGCGTTCTGGCATATCAACACAGTGAAATTGTACTACTGACAGTAGTTATCTAGCAATTTATGTTATTGACAGCAAGGGTGTTTTAACATACAACAATAGCATTTTAATTGTAAACAACGAATTATTTAAATTGATTATTGTCGTGATTGACAGCGTTATCATCCTATATGTTCAGTTAGACAACAATTTTATATCATTATACTGCATTTTTATATTGGCAGCGAGTTTATATATCAGACCGGTCACTACAGGGCGAATTTATATAATGGAAGGGCAACGAATGGAATGTTGTGTTGACTATGCCAATCGCGGCTTCTCTGCTACGCATTGGTGTTGTATCTGTGGCGCAGTAGGTGGCATTAAAGGTAGCGTTTCCATTTGGTAACATTGATAGATAGAGTATTTATTGTAGACAACCCATTATGGTGATACAGCTATGTGTCCAATTAGACAGCAACCCCTTAACCGCGTTTTTATATTGGTTTCAGTTTTAAAAGGGGCAACGATTTAAATTTCTTAATACCTGGTTAAAGGGCAGACTCGACCACAGACTCGCTTATTGTTGCTGCAGCGATTTATAACCGACTAGCTTATTTCCTGGTTAAGGGGCGGACTTGATAACATGCTTTGACAACGATTTTATTTCTTGTTTATGTTGCTTAATGGTTGTGGTTAGTAAGTATATAACCGACTTGATAATGACTCCCTGGTACAGGAAGATCGAACCAACCCATTGTTTCAACGTTTACGTGGGGAATTTCAAACTTTTATGTCTATTTTAACGCCCAATAATTGATAACGCCCTGAATTTTCCTATCATCTTTACCGCCCTTTAATTTTTCAGTATTTATTGTTTACGCAGCCATACTTTTTCAGCGTTTGGAATTATAGGCTGCACTAACTCGGCCAATTAAAAACGCCCACTATTCTTAGAATCGGGGGTTCATTATGATAGGAATATGTACCTTATCTACAAGGCTGAGATTGGATATTGGTTGCTTTGTTAACTTCACCCTGTTTCCTAGATTCGTTGAAAGGAAAGCGATTCTAAAAACAATTAATTTTTAAATATTAATTATGGAGATTTTCTAATGTAATTTAGGTTATGGAACTGATGTAAGGAGTTGATGTTTTTCTGATATATATATATAAGAGCGAGGTCCATCACTATACCAGAAGGTGGAGGGTTGTCCTTCGAGCCTTGCAGGTTGTGAAAAGTCAGCTACTTACACAAGCCTAGATTTAAACGAGTATCCAAGGCTACTTGACTCGAGGGTCAACAAAACACTTGGGGCTTCTTACAACAAAATACCAAGACATTTCTCTTAAGAGAATTTCTTCTTTACTGATTGAGTAATCTCTCGGTCGAGTTGGTTTATTGGTGTAATAGTTTACTATCCTGTTCCAGTGTAATGGTTGAAGGCCTTATAGTTTTTGTCGAAACAATTAATAGTTCCTCAGTTAATGAGGTCTCTGCGCCTTGAGCCTTATGTAGAGTTGGAAGGGGGTGGTTGGTCATCGTCGTTTCACTACAGGTTTCCTTGTAGGAACATGAACCCTCTGGTCATTCGTGCAATTTTTTATTTCGAGTGTTGTCATCTGCGTCTTGTTGACCCGTTTCTTAGGGGCGTAGGTGTAGTCTTCTGGTCGGTTATTCATCTCCTAGAGCATTGGGTTTTTCTTGAGTCCATGGTCTAGATAGGTTAGGTTGCGCCAAAGTTATAGTCGAGCCTATCACCTGGGGACGCCATGATCCCTGATGAGGGGATCATGGCGTGCCCTATCAAATAGAGGTGAATGATAACTTGGTCGGATTCGGTGCTTCCTGTTGTGAATTTTGTCCTTAGCTTGTAGGCGTTGTCATGTCGTGTGTCTGGCGAGTAGTCGTCTCTTTCTTTGGGTTTACGCATGCTCGTCCAGTTGCTCGATGCGCTAGTGTGTAGAGTTGATGTCGTTGATTTCTTGATCTGTGTGTGTGGTGTTCACCGTCAAGTGGTGTGGTTAACTGCGTCGTCGATGCCTTCTTGCCTTAAACACACAAAAAAAATTGCACTTTTTGTTTCGCTTGCAGCTGTAACGTTTTGGGGTCGTATTTTTAATTTGCACTAGAATATCTTCAATGAAATTGTGATTTTTTATATGGTCAAAGGCTTGAGTTGGTCAAATACTCTGACTTAGAGAAATTTTGAAAAAAAATTGTTGACCAACAGCCGATAATCAACGAAATGCCCAAGAAGGGGCTCTGATACCAAATGAGATGAACAAAGTTCATCATGCACAAATAATCCAAAATATATGGAATATAGTAATCAAATTCATACGGAAAAATATATATAAAGTGTATAAGAACGAATAGTAAGACGATTACACTGAAAATGAGGGCCTATTTATATATCCTCACATGAATTCCCTTTCATGAATAGACACGTCCTTTAGATAAGACATAAAATTTTATTTATGATTTGTTTAATTATTATTTATTATATCTATTTATATATATTGTATTAATAACACATATATGATTCCCACCAACCCATGTCCCTTCAATCAAATAATTGTTGGATGGAGTGCAAATCCCAATCTACAACTTTTTATTTAATATAATAAGTTAACACTATCTTATTCCAATGGGATAAGCCAAACATTATCTTTTCCTTCTTAGCGTTGAGAAGATAAACAAATCAAGTGAGTAGATAATTTCTTAAGATAAGATAAAAAAATATGTTAAGTAGATAATCTCTTAAAGTTATTGACTAGATAAAAAAATTTAGGGTTATTTGAACCTTAAAATTTGTAATTTTAAATTTCCTAAAGAATGTTAATTTTTTATTATAGAAGTTAAAAATATAATGATAAAATGTTAGTCACTTAAAAGAACTTAGAAAATCTAAATTACATTTAGACATCACCAAACTTTAAAGCATGAGGAATTAGTTTTTTTGGTATCATTATTTTCTTTTTAAAAACTATGTCTAACCATGTTTCGATGGTATCCTCTTTGTAAATAGTGGGTGACTAACCATGTAGAGATGGTATCCTCTTTACTAAGAATAACTGTTATACTCTTTATAAAGAGTATTCTTGTTGATTTTCCCAAGGAAAAGGGTTCTTGTTTTATATTTAGATGGTTTATTTAGGTTAATATTTTTGTATTGGAAGTGAGTAAACACTCATAGCTTAATCTATCTATGAGAAAATGTTTTTTTTATATCATCTTATAGGTCAAATGTCTTTTTAAAGATTGTTTGAATAATTGATACAAAGGGTTTCTTATGAGAGGTTACAATAGATTTGTATGTAAACTATTTTCTTTTTGCATTAATATATTGCTTCAAGTGGTTTTCTTGGTTGGGGTTGTGGATTGTTTCCCTCTTTGAGGGTTTTAACCACGTAATACATTGGTGTACTAATCTTTGATTTGTTTTTGTGAATGGTTTCCTTAAGGTGTTCAATATGTGCGGATATATAATCTTTATCGAACATGGTATCAGATGGTGTCTAAACACGTTTAGATGGTATCCTTTTTGTAAATAGTGGGTGACTAACCATGTCGATATGGTATCCTCTTTATTAAAAGTGGATTACTGGTATACTCTTTATAAAGAGTATTCTTGTTGATTTTCCCAAGGAAAGGGATTTTTGTTCTATATTTAGATAGTTTAATTGAGTTAATATTTTTGTATTGGAAGTGACTAAACATCCATAGCTTAATCCATCTATTAGAAAACTTTTCCATTATCCTCCCATAGGTCAAAACAATGTTGAATGATTGACACAAAGGTCTTCTTAAAGATTGTTTGAATGATTGATACAAAGGGTTTTTTATGAGAGATTACAAGAGATGTGTATGTAAAGTATTTTATTTTTGCATTAATATATTCCTTCAAGTGGTTGTCTTGGTTGGGGTTGTGGATTATTTCCCTCTTTGTGGGTTTTAACCACGTAATGTCTTGTTGTAATAATATGTAATATTTCGCTCTTGCGATCACATGTTATTGACTTATTATTTGAGGATACTTGCATGTAAGTGATCCAGTTATAGTACATGGTTATGGTTTCACTTATGAATTTTTGTGATGATGTTGATGGATTATGATATTATATTATTTGATATATATGTATTGGAAGATTTTATTGAGGAGTTGGGAGGAGTTCTTGCCACTAGTAGAGTTTGCATACAACAACAGCTATCAAAGCACCATTAAGATGGTTCCATTTGAGTTTCTTTATGGGTGACCGTGTCGGATGCCTTTGAGCTGGGATAGAATCGAGGATAGGGTCTTGGTATGACCAGAAGTGATCCAAGAAGTGGAAGAACAAATAAAAACGATAATAAAAAGGATCAAATATGCGTAGGATCGATAGAAGAGTTATGTTGATACACATCGCATTGACCATAGTTATGAAGTTTGTGATCGAATCGTCTTTCCAGTGAAACTGCACAATAGTTCAATCAAGTTTGGAAAGGGTGCTAAACTCTCGCCTAGGTTCATGGGACCTTTCAAGGTTGTGGAAAAGAAGGGGCCCATGGCCTATTGACTAGCCTTTCCTGATTCTTTGAGGCATATGCACGATGTTTTTCATGTATCTGTCTTGAGACATTATGTTAGCGATCCTACCCATGTGATTGACATGAGTTCTTTGTAGGTATCGGACGAGGGTGCACTCACGGAGGAGCGAATCTGCATTATGTACCATCGCATTTGACAGCTATGGCGTCGAACAGTCGATCAAGTCAAGGTCCAGTGGGACAATTATAGTCCACACTCAGCTACCTCGAAGGACGCATATGATATGCGCAAGAAGTTGCCATTTTTGTTTGATAGCTATCAAACTAATGAAAGCTAAAACAAAAATTGGTCTAGAACTGCTTTAAAACTCTCAACTGACATGTACCTCATTTTCCCAATCAAATTTATTGCTAATGAAATCGTTGGGCATCTCAGATTCAAGTTTGATCTACATTTTAACCATATCACCTTGTTGTCCCTCTGCATCTCTAGATCAAATTTGCTACTGGTATGTTGGGTTGGTTTTTATTTGGCTACAATTGTGAGACCAAATTCATTGATTCTTTGTTTTTATGTTGGGAACATGATTCTTCAGTTGTTCCTCTAGAATTAAAATTCATCTTTGTGTCAAAATTTCATTTCTCTTTACTAGAACTATTGACTCCTCCCTTGGCTCGTGGCTTAGCACTTGATGTATTCGAGTTTGGGTACTAACATGTGTTCTATGATTCCACACCTTTTATGGAATTGGGATATTGAGATATAACAAAATCCTGACTTTTTCATCATTCCTTGTGGGATCCTCCACTTATCTGAGGCTTGTGTGAGCGCTACTCATAGTTGCCTGGACTCTCGGTGTTTGTGTAACACACCCATGGTGGGGCGTAAAAATTTCATTATCCTTAACTAATCAAATCCTTTATCAATGGTCTCTATTTTCTAAATCAGGGCCTAGCCCCTCCTTCTTCGGTGACTATCGCATATGACCACGGGTTATGATCGAACACCAAGGCCACAGGTGCATATTCTAACACTTTGACACTTTGGGCTTTGAGAATTTATGATTCATCACATGCTACTTCCACCAAAATATGAAGTGGTGAAGTTATGAACTGGTGCGAAGGGATCAACGGTGCCTAATAACCCTCAAGATCAATGACCCTCAATGAATTCGGGTCTCCGGGCTTCGGCAGAATTTGAAACACTTCCTCACAAAACCTCTAGAGTACTAATCCTCCGAAGTGCACCATCCGACATCGCATGTCCTCGGGGAGTTCAACAGTCCTGATTCCCTTTAGGACTTCGGCGTTCAAGAGTCTAGGACGCTCGCACAACCTCTCCTCCCAAAGTACTCCATACCCAGAGCTCTAGATCAAGTGCCACACATCCATTGTAAATCAACGGCTTAGTTTCATTTCAGGACTTTGACATTCGAGAGCTTCAGACTTTTCTACAGCCTTTTTCTCTCAGAGCATATTCATTTGGAGTCAAGGATCATGCGCCATGTTTCCTTCCAGATCAACATTCCTGGTTTACTTCGGGGCTTTGGCATTCGGGAATTTCTACCTCTCCACACTCACTTTCTCCTGAAATTCTTTCACCCGAAGTTAACGATTTATCAACATGTGTCTCCCACGAATCGATGACTACAAATTACTTCAACTATTTGGGCTTCGGAAGTTTTGAATACTCCAATGCCTTTCACCTTCAAAGTAGTTATCTCCCGAAATGGAAGATCTATTGACACTTGTCCTCAACTGATGGATGACTCAAATGAACTTCGGCTCTCCGGTCTTCGGGAGTTATTTTTCAACATATCCCCTTTTCTCCCATAGTGATTTCACCCGAAGTCAATGATCTATCGACGCGTGTCCTTTCTCTCTGATCGACGATACAAAAGGACTTTGTTACTCTGTGGATTTCCAAAGGAACTCGCGACTATCCACCTAGCAACTTTTCTAGGTCTGACGGTCATGATCCGACCAATACCGATGCATTAGTCGAGTGATGATTCACAGTGATTGCGGGGCCCCAACATGCGCACTCCTTATCAAAGAGCCCAACCCCCTCAATCTGAAAATTACTCACCCAACTTGGTTTAACCGGAGTCGTTGATATTCCAGCCAGACGAGATCAAAATCGTTGGTGATATGTGGGCCGCAAATTAGCACGTCTGTTAATTTCACCTTTGCGCTCTGTAATGATTCCCCACCATCGATCTTTGTTCATAGATTGACGGTTCTCAGTGATTGCGGGATCCAATCTCCGCAATCTAGGAAGTTCTCTCCCAACTCTAGTCTAATCCTGGTCGTTGATCTTTCAACCCAACGAGATCAACAACGTTGGTGAATTGTGGGCTGTGAACTAGCGTGTCCACTAATTTCACCTTCGTGCTCCTTACTGACTCCCAACCATCGATTTAATAGAGCGGTTGGTGTTTACTTCATTAACTCCAGTGAAATTTGATTCGATATGACAACCGAGATGGCTTGTCCTTCCGTTAAATGACTCACATCCATATCCACTGTCAGATTCTTAATTCATCTACAGTTATTGTTACTCTGGTAGTTCGGGTAACTTGACTATCATGAAATTTGACATCTTCGAGCTTTTAGCTCTGGGGGTTCTGAAACCTTCATGAGCTAACTCCTTTAATGTAGGGTTCCTAGACCCAGGTCACATGGTGATGCAGGAGCATCACCAACAACAAGCGAGCATGGGGCAAGCGCCAACGCATTTTAGCACATGATAAATTATTTGAAATGTTTTGAAGTGGGATGCGCCAAACTTGAATGTAATAGTTAAGAAAGGGCGTACTTCTTGATTGTAAACAGACCTTGAGCGTCCCGCTCTCATCTGTAGTAGGTGAAGGCATTTATGTTAGTTAATGTAAGTAGATAGCTTTAATTTCCTAGATTTGACAGTTTTAGGAGCTGGAGGGAAAATGGATATAGACACCCTCACTTGTATCATTGTAACATTAGCAGCATGATCAATAGAGCATAAAGAGAAAAAGAAGTAGAGAGCTTTGTAAAGAAGAACCCATGTACAGAAGTTCTGGATTAATACAAAGATCTTTAGTTCAAAACTCATGGTGTTAAATTGCTTTCTGTGTTTTGTACATGTTGATTGATATATGCTTGGTTACTCTCTGTTATGCATTTGCTTTGCTGCGTGAATGTTTGATTTCACATTTAATGTATGAAATATGAAGAGAGAGAGAGAGAATAAATGAGTTTCAATTGTTTCTCTGTCTGAGCAAGAAGTTTTCTTGCAAGGAGTGTAGTGAAATTGTCCGCAAGGTGTGCGTTGACAGAAGTCAGAGTTCGTCTCTCCAAGCTCAGGAGAGATAGCATTTGTTCTCATTCTGGAGAAGTACAAATTGAGCACAGGAGCCATGCAAAGTGTGCACTGGCTGAGAAGAGTCTCAGAGTTTTCAACCTGAGGGAGTTGTTGAAAAGACTGTTGTCACAGGTAGTGCACAAAGTCGAAGAGGCTCAAATACTAGTGTGTATTTGGAGAAGTGTCGCAAGGAGTGCACGCAGAAATTATCCCCAAGGGACTCGAGGATTTTTCAACCAAGTTCAGGAGGGATAGGATCTTCGAAGTTGACGAAGAGACACTCAAAAAGAATTAGTGCCTTCAAGTGTTGAGAGGAGGCATAGCAAGTTTGTGTTGCAGGCGGGAAGTTCCATGGAGAAATACTTGGTTAAATTCGCAGGAATTGTCAAGGGAGAAACGAACGGTCAGAATTCTCTGAGGAGAATTTGTGAAGTCATGAGAGCCGTCAAATATTGCAGAGAAGCAGGGACATTACGGAAAGCTTTCCTCAAGCGTAAGCTCAGAAGAAATCAAGGTCGTAGGATCCAAGCCAACCAGGGTCGTTGGATCACTCATGAAATCTCATTTCTGGGTTTTGTGAGTTGAAGGGTCGAAAGTTTTGCATCAAGGTTTGCGAAGTCGCGAAAGGCGAGTAGCGAAGTGGCAAGTGGATCAGAGTCATCCTTTCGTGGAGGACAGGTGGCAGAGATCTAGAGATCTCGCGAATTCAGAGGTTCGCGAGGTGAGAGCCCAAAGGTTGGGTACTCTAGGTTGTGAAAGGCGAAGTCCCAAAGGGGCGAAGTCCCAAAGGGGCGAAGAGATGTGTGTGTGGGGCCAGTTATTGGTGATGTGTATCAGGATTCGGCATTTCGGTAGTTTGGCACTAGGAAAGTTGAGGCTTTTGTCCTGAAGTCCCGAAGTCACGAGCTGCGATAAGGAGTATTGAGGAGTTCGGGATCTCGGCACTCGGGTGTCGGGGATACAAAGGTGGCACCACTTGAGGAGTGAAATCACAAAGTGTGAAGATAGCACGAGGGACACGTGGCAGAATCACAAGGTGGGCCCGTGGAAGAGACGGGTGGACGCGTGTCGTCTTTTGAAAGAAGTCAACACCCCGTTGACCTCTCATGTCTCGAGGATTCGCGAGACAAGAGCCGCGAGTTCGACATCGAACCTCACGAAATGACGAGAAGTGAAAAGTGCTAGAGTTAGCCTAGATGGTGGTCATACGCGAAGGGCATTGACACAAGGGAGCTATACCCGTATCGACACTTCGGGTTTCGCGGAATTGAGGAGGAAGAGTCGAGAGCCTAGACTCGCAAACATGTGAAATCGCGAAGTTACGACAAGGGAATTTGGGTAAGACCTTGGTCATAACATTTTGGTCGTTAGGGGGTAAAGGGGTTTGCGCCTAGTGCTATTCGCATAGGAGAGCTCCCGAAAAAGGACCTGTGTATCAGCAACTTGCAGATTCCAGCAGGGAATCCAAAAGAGTCAATTCGGCTCAGTAGAAATAAAGAACGATCCTATGAAGCGGACGTCGATGGGAGGGCTGAGTGGGTCTGCGTCTACACCATCTGGTATCAGAGCTTGACTCTATCTGTATATTTCAGACAGGGAAAGCGAGGAAGAGAAATTCAACCATGCCGCTAAGAAGAAGGGACAGGCAAACACCTGATCCGCCAGAGGAAAGGGAAATGCCAAGAGGAAGGGGTAGGCAGGTGCCAAATCCAGCCATGGAAAGAGAGATGTGTGACATACATGCCAGACTCGAAGACATGGAGACAACATAGAGGTGCACAGCTGGTGTTGGAGATGTTAGTGATTCCGAAAGTGAAAATGAAGCTGGACATGAAGGAGAAGAAGTCACAGTAGAAGATGCAGCAAATGAATGCCTGATTAGGGTTGTTGCAAGAATGGGTGCTAAGGCAAAAATGGACATTCTAGTATATGAAGGAAACCTGGATGTTGAAGAGCTTCTAGACTGGATTAGAGCTCTGGACACATATTTTGACTATGAAGATGTCGAAGAGGAAAAAAAGGTCAAACATGTTGTCACAAGATTGAAAGGACATGCAACATTATGGTGGGATGAACTACAAGCTGACAGACGCTGCAAAGGCAAGCAAAAAATCAAGAGTTGGGATAGGATGATCGCGAAGATGAAGGCGAAATTCATTCCCGGGGATTACCAAATTACTCTGTTTCAAAGGATGCAGAATTTGAGACAGAAGCTAATGACAGTAAAGGAGTACACTGAATAATTCTATAGGCTGAACATTAGGGTAGTTCATCATGAAAGTGATGATAAAAAGGTTGCTAGGTACATGAATGGTCTGAGATACGACATTCAGGATGAGACGAGCATGATGACCATCCGAACGGTGGAAGAAGCTTATTAGATGGCTTTGAAAGATGAAGAGAAGATGAGCCGAAAACAAGATCAGAGAGGCCGAGGCAAAAGTCATCCCAGAGACAAATCAGTTGCCCAGGATAGAAATTAAAAACCCAAGGAAGAGTGGAAGAAACCTTAGACTCAGACTGAGAGAGGTGGAAGTTCACAGAGAGGGCAGTATACCGAACAAAAAGGTCAGTATGTTGATGGAAACATTTTTCCTTGTACCAGAGGTAGAGGAAGAGGAAGAGGTGGAGTGGTGAAATGCTTCACATGTGGAAAGAATAGACACAAGTCTTATGAGTGTCCAGATAAGAAGAAAGAAGGTGGTGAAACTCACATCGCCGAAGCACAGAGGCAGAATGTTGAGGCAGAGGATGTTGAAGGTGGAAGATCGTTGATGATGCGAAAAGTACTCTTAACACCAGAGAAGGAGGTGGAGAGTTCACTGCAAAGGAACAGACTTTTTCAGACTGCTTTCAAAACCAAGGATAGGGTATGCAAAGTCATCGTGGATAGTGGTTGCGCAGATAATCTTGTTTCTACAGAGATGGTAGAAAAGATGGAGCTGGAGACTATTGAACATCCGAGTCCATACAAAGTTTCGTGGCTACAAAAAGGACATCAGGTAAATGACACTAAACAATGTTTAGTTGAATTTAAAATAGGAGGGTATAAAGATGAAATACTCTATGATGTTATTCCCATGGATGTTTGTCATCTATTGTTGGGTAGACCATGGCAATATGACAGAAATGTGATTCATGATGGGAGGAAGAACACATACACCCTAGAGAAGAATGGGAGAAATCACATGTTGCTTTCCATCAAAGATAAAGAGGTGAAACCTGAAGTAAGCAACACTGTACTTCTCATGAGTGGGAAGGAACTTCTTACAGAGGTTAAGAAGAAGGAGGAACCGCAATTCATTATGGTCAGGAAGCTTAAAATTGTTTTAACCAGTACAAGGGTAGATGATTTACCGGAAGAGGTTCAGAACCTGTTGGAAGAGTTTGCTAACATAGTAGTGGACGAACTACCTCGTTCGTTGCCACCAATCAGAAGTGTGAGTCATCATATTGATCTCATACCTGGAGCTAGTTTACCAAATAAAGCAACATACAGATTGACACCACAAGAGAATGAAGAATTCAAAAGACAGGTCCAGGATTTAATGGACAAGGGGTTGGTGAGAGAAAGCTTGAGTCCATGTGTTGTTCCGACAGTGCTCAGTCCAAAGAAAGATGGAGGCTGGAGGATGTGTACTGACTCGAGAGCGATCAACAAGATAACCATTAGGTATAGATTTCCATTGTCAAGGATGGATGATTTGATGGATTGCTTAAGTGGGGCCAAATTTTTTTGAAAGATTGATTTGAAAAATGGATATCATCAGATTCGTATGAGGGAAGGTGATGAATGGAAGACAACCTTCAAGACTAACGAAGGGTTGTATGAATGGCTTGTTATGCCGTTTGGATTAACAAATGCGCCAAGTACTTTCATAAGGTTGATGAACGAAGTCCTGAAGGATTTCATCGGAAAATTTGTCATTGTGTATCTTGATGACATACTGATTTTCAGTAAAACAGAGGCAGAGCATCTGAAACATTTGGCTACAGTGATGAAGAGGCTACAACAAGAGAAGTTGTTGATAAACATGAAGAAATCTTCGTTCATGAAGACAGAGCTCATTTATTTGGGTTTTGTTATTTCTGAAGATAAGTTGAGGATGGATCCAGATAAAGTGGCGGTGATTAAGAATTGGCCATCACCAAAGAGTATATTTGAGGTGAGAAGTTTTCATGGATTAGCTAGTTTCTACCGGAAGTTCATCAGGAATTTCAGTGGAATTAGTGCACCAATGATGGACACAGTGAAGAAGAGACACAAGTCTTTTCACTGGATATAAGAGGCTGAGAAAAGCTTCAATTTGTTGAAGAAGAAAATCACGGAACAACCAATTTTGGTGTTGCCTAATTTCAAAAAGACATTTCAAGTAAAATGTGATGCAAGTAGATTTGCAATAGGGGCAGTCTTGAGCCAAGAAGACAGGTCGATGGCATACTTCAGCAAGAAGTTGAATGAAGCGAAAGTGAAATACTCCACGTATGACAAGGAGTTCTATGCTATTATTCAGGCATTGAAGAAGTGGAGGCATTACTTAATCTTGTAACACCCTGTTTCCCCCAGATTGTAAATATAACTGAATTGGCCAAGGACTATGGAAAAACTCATAAGTATGAATATGTGTTGTAAATGGACCTGCAGGAAGAGGTCAATGAATGTAAATGATAGTTTGAATTTATTGCAGAACTGCTGAGAGGGGATGTGCGGAAAAGAGACCACGATGGTGGTGGAGGGCACCTTGAAAAAGGGGCGTTAACCTCCACTGAGAATTTAATACCGTATTCGGACTCCACTGGCCTGGAGAACCAAAAGCGGCTCGCTGTCCCTGAAAATTAATGGCTCGCAGACTGGTAGGCGGATGTCTTGATGAGGGATGGGATGGTGAACCGCCCATCCGTAGGGACGTCAGGCCTGATTAGTGTGAGGGAAATCGTGCCACACGCAACCTCGTGAGAGGATAAGGCGTATGGCTGGAACGATTGAAGGGGCAGACGCGAGGGGAACTCTGGAAGTTTTCTACGCAGAGTGAGAGATCGCAGGAGAAAGGATTGCAACCTTCGCTCCTGGACACTGGCGAACAGAGAGACGCAGGTCTCAGGACATCATGGTATCAGCTCGGGGGTGGCCAGTGGTAAATCCATTAGGAGTCACTACGCCTACAGTTGGGTGGAAACGAGCACCCCTCTTAGCAGTTGTTTCCATTGCTGAAGTATTTCTGATAAGTGTTTTGCTCATATTGCATTTGAAATTTACATGTTGTCACATATGTTCATGGACTTGTGGAATGATAAATGTTTCCTGTGAAAGAATTGTCTGTACAATAATTGTTA
>ML819498.1:46472-67303 GCA_009831015.1 Picea engelmannii
AGCTTGAATGTATAATTATAAAAATGTTGATCACTATCATTTATGAGCTTGAATGTATATTTTTATGGCGTTGATCACTTCCATTTCTAAGCTTGAATGTGAATTTTTAAGAACGTTTGACCTCTTCCATTAAATGGAATATTGGAAGCTAAGCCTACACTATCATTTATATAACGACGTAGATGCAATAAATGTTTTGTATGGTGTGTATGGAATTTGCTGCCATTTTTTGTTGCACTTGCGAATCAAAAGAGAAACACAAAAACTTGAAGAACTGAATAATCCATGCAATCCCTGATTTTATTCAATTTCGAAGAATAAATCTCTCTTTTACATAGTTGTCAAATTTTGGAATTGAGAATATTTCCTTCTGTGTTCTCTGGAACGAGTGAAAATTTCATGGAACCAGTTATTAATGCTTAGTTATCGATCTTGGATTGGTGACTGAGATTTCGAAATCTGCATCTAGACTTCGAGTAATCCAATGAACCTTTGAGGTGATTCACACCTTTTGTAACCCCACTTCACCTGTGATTTCATAAAAATAAAGAAGTCTGAACTTCGTTTGACTGGTGCACATTCATTTATTTGTGCTCCCTTCCTCGTCTTGGCCTGTGGTTTCAAGATTTGGGCAATGGGTTGTATCTTTCTTCATAAAATACGACCCTAGTCTATTTTTGTTACCATATTGTTGATGGGTCTTAAATCCCTTGATTCAACAATAGGAACCAAACTTGCCATCGAGGCCCAATTAGAGTCTGCAGCGTTTGAGGTGGAATGGTTCTCCAGATCTTGTGATCTGGCAAAATTATTGATGGGCTTTACATTTTCTTGTGAAGGCTCTTCCTTCAGTTTGGACTATCTCTTTTTGTATTTTCTCTTGGGTGGGACCGATATGAGATGTAAGCCGGTATAAACCAACTTGGAAATAAAAATAGAATTAATATTAACTAAGGGGAAGAGGTTGAACTTGGGAAAACCTGTTGTTCAAGCATGCATACAACAATTTTACACCACAGGCCTAGTACTAATACATTAGCCATGTGAGAATCCAATTACTGTCTGAGATACTAATTACCAGAAAGAAAACACATGCAAATAAGATGATGGAAAGAAAAATAATTCATCTACCATAATCATTCATCACATAATAACACAACGATTCGTCTTCATCATCAAAGAAAAGAACAACAAAACATTGCACCAGATAACTTGACAACAAAATTAATTACTCTTACTCATTACAACATCATTCATTAAAGAGGATAGGAAATAGTTCTTCTCCATGTCCAATCACACATGCAGTTGATGAAAATAACTTGTCTCTGGTCCAAAAGGACTTCTCAATTCAAAGGGAGTTTCAAAATAATTCTTAACAACCAGAAAGAAAGAGTTCTTGCAATAACCATCGATCTCTAACTAATTGGTTGATGTTCTTATTTATAACATAAAATCCAACTGAAAATAATGACTAAGTGCAGTTTAAGAAAAGAAAAATACACCATGTGGTGTCATCTTCTAATAGTTTCTTTAACAGTCAACTCAAGATAGTTCTTTGAAATGATGAATTTTCTTGTAATCAGACCAACTGATAAACAACTCTTCACAGGTTTGGGCCCATGGAAATATGTGTTGTTCCATTGGAGACGTGTAAAATCCTCTAATATCTATTGCATGCACCCAGTACTTCACAAGACTCATGTTCAACTGTTGTAGCACAACTTGAGCCTTCATCGGATGTTCCATAAATCTTTGCACTTTTCCTAGCGACATATTGGTCACCTTAGCTAGCTCTTCGGCCCATAGTGAATCCTGCTTGGCATGTGATCCGACTATGTCGCATAAGTCGATGAAGTTGTTGGGGTCGTCGAACTTGGGGAGTCATATATCCTTCATTTCTTTGTTGATTTTAGCCCAATGTTTCTCTCATTTTTCCCATTGCTTTTGAATTTCTCTATGTGGTTCCCGAGACATCTTAGCCCAATACTCGGTCGATCACTTCATATGATCAAGACTGATTTTTCCCAACACCCGGATGTCATGTTCTTCTTCATCTCGGCCCTACTGGACCGCATCGATGTATTCGAGTCTTTCGACGGCTTGTTGCGCCCTTTCATGCCACCGCTCCTTATCCTTGCATCTTGCGAGAGCCATGAGAGTCTTCCTGGAGCTCGGCTATCTTCATAGTGAACAAGTGTCTCTCATGTGTGAACTTGTTTTAAGTCCCTTCGAACTCGCTTCTCGGATAAACTGCGGTCTGAGTGGTGCTCTGAAAGTATTCATCCAGGTGGTGCAAATGTTCTAGCTCCTTCGGGGCAGTGACCAACTCTTTTTCATCCCATTTAGCTCTATCCAGGGTGGCATCTGAAATCACCCTCCCTACTCAAATGTTCTAGTATTTTATGTGTTTATCAAATCCTCCTCTATGGTGATGAGGATGGATTGATCCAATGTGATTCTCCTTTTATTAGTGGTTCTTTGGACAATGGCCCTCTTCTTTTGATCGTAGGAGATCACATAGATATTGGCCACCTCATCCACCGGTTCGAGAATCTATTGATCACCCCATGTAAGTGTGTTTCCCAGATTTCCAGCGGTGTATACTTGTTCCAGATCATGTTCTTGAACTTTCTCATTATACTCCGAGGGCCCAACCTCTACCTGTCGCTTATTGGGGATATGAGTATCAATCGAAATATAGACGTCGTGAAAAGACCCAATACTTACTTGCTCGTCGGTAGTCGAATCGTCGACTTCCCTTTATAGGGATCCTCCTTTTGGCTCATCCGGTTCTGACTTACCCTTCAGATCGTTGGCTTGGGTCTTTGGTGCTTCGAGTTTCATTTTGTCGGGAACATTTTTGGCTTCTTTTTTCTTTCGTGGGATTTCCTCGGTCTTGACCTCAGGATCAGGAGAAGCAACCTTCTCAGGTTCCTTTTCTTCTTGGATCTACATAGGGGTCCCAAGAGATGTCTCTGAGCTCTCATCATCATTATATATATTTATAAATTCACTCAAAGGATTAGGTGCGCCTTCTCCTGCTGATACTCGACCCGCCTTTGGTTGAATCGCTGCACCTGCCAGCAATCCGACTGGTGGCCTTGTGGAATCAGGGTTTCTTGACCCATTATTATTACCAGGGTTTATGGAATCAAGGTCGCTCCCCACTGGGATCTCTTCTGGGCTATCAGTCGGAAACCTTGTCAATCTGATGGGGTCTGGGATATCTCACATCAGACCCATCATCTACAAGGCATGTTGATACATAAGTTCCCCTCTCTCTCACATGTCCCAAACCTTGGGGAAATTCTTGTCCTGTACCGGGGTTTCCTCGGAAATCCATGTCGTTTCAGTGGTTCCCTAAGGATATCCCACCGCTCCGAATGATATCATTTCTTCTCTTGTCTTGATGGTATCCTACACTGTTTGTTCCAAGACTGTTGCTTTCCCATCCCAACCCATAGCCTTGAATCGAGTTGCCTTGGCGTCAGCCATCCTCACCCTCACCTCTTCCCAGTCTTGAGAATTTTCAGTGAAGATTTCATCCTCAAACCTATCGTGGGCATATGGCCAGCAAGATGATACTTGTTGTGTGTGCTTAAGGACTAGGCCCTTCAGGTCGTGTTTGCGAAAGCGTCCATTTTGGAATCAGAACTCCAATTAGCTTAACCCTTCTTGCTTGGCCTTCATGGTGTCCTTTACCATGTAGAAACCAATATGGAACCCATAGGCTATCAAGGCCCATTTCTTATCCTTTACCAAAGTAGCATTGTAACTTTGCAGGATGCTTTGATAAAAAATTTCCCCTACTATTAGTCGATCAGGGACATATACAGGTAGCAGATGAGGTGCTCTGGTGGCACCAAAATCCTTGATGTAGGTATTGCGCTCATCCAGATACCAGTGGCCAACCTTCGATATAATCTTTTTGGCTGCATCCAACAGCCTTGGGCATTATTTCTTGAACAACAACAAATGACTGTGTGCGATAAACTGGTCGCAGATGAGAGGGTAGGATTTCTTGTACCTGTTCTCCCACAAGATGTCGAAATAAACATGGACCAAGAGATCTAAGGTATGCCATCTTAAGTTCATTAAAGCGAAAGCATTTATGACACAGAAGACGTCCATAAGATAATATTCCATGTAAAAGGACGGGGTTTCTCCTTCTTTCGGCATCTGAGCTTGCTGGATGCAGGTGCTGAGCTGTTTGGAGATGATTTCACTCCAGTTAAAACATATTCCATAAATGGCTACGGTATACACTAGAGGCATCCAAGCTTTTGAAAACCTATAGCAGTCTTTTTCCCCATGCAATCTGTAGAGGAGAGCCATTAGATAGATGTAAGGCACTCTAAGGTTGGTTTTCAGGTACCAGCCGGAGGTCCGATTGGTGAAATTTTTATCCTCTCTCCACCAGGAAGCCATCGCCTTACTTGTATCATGTTTCTCATAGAAGCTCATAACAAAATCAGTATTCAACCGCTCTTCCGACTCTCTGATCTTGTAATAATTTTGCACTTCTAATGGAAGGAAAACCCTGACACACCCGTCGTTATCGTCATTAATCAAAAAAAATTGTGTGTCAGTGTGATCAATAAGCCATTTAAGGAGTTCAATGCAGGGAAATACCGGAGTCCTTCTTGCCACCATGTGTAGATACGTCTTTTGCACATTCAGGAGGACTTCATCACCAAGTCTTCTCGTATCAAGATCATTGTGCGGAGTATATTCGGGGATTTATTCCAGCTTAATCTTCTTGAAAAGTTCTTCCCAACGCGGGAATACTGTCTTGGTCCCAATGTTGGCCTCTGTGTCTCCAAAGGCTGGGGGTTGAACTAAATCTTTCTTGGTGGCGGTTTTGGTGACAAGCACCGGTTTTGGAGTGAATTCCAATTGTCTCGCCACCGCTAGGGAGGAACATTCTCCCACCTCTGGTTCCTATAGCTTTGTTTCTCTTGGAGATTTCCTAGTGGTGGGATTCTTCGGAGGCATTGTTCTTGCAACTGAAATCAAAATTTAGGCAGGTGTACAGGGTGACATTGGATAAAACGTATGAAATGAAGCATAAAACATCCATAGATTGGTACATACCTGTAACACTTTATAAATTGTTGTTTTTATACTCACTGGACCTTGGAAGTTATCTCTGGACTGCTCATCTCGCTCCTTTGGATGATCTGGATTCCTTCATACACATAATAACCCTGTTTTCAACGACTTAGAGAATATAACGGGAGAGATCATACCAATCGTATCAACCAATTAATATGAGTAATGGGTGAAATTCAAAACAATCTACCGTCGAGTCTCTACAAATAAATTCTACGTGGGTTGACGGCGGAGGCACGGGGGTGAAAAATGCATTGTATCGGCAAGTTCCAACGGTCCTTTGATTCGCACATGAATTAGCAATTAGTGTGAGATTATGGAATTAATTAACCTTTAAATGCATCATATCTAGCGTATCTCAGATATAAATGTCCCATTGTGTCGTCTTCTTAGTGGGAAGATTGGGAATCAGCGGTATCCTTATGCATGTTTTCGTCGGTATCCTCCTGAGAAAACTTCCGACGCTGATTTTATTCATCGTATGGTATCGAAACGCGTCGCTGACTCGAGATACAGGGAACTAATGACCAGGGACTTAACTTATGGGTAACAGTCGGATTCAGGGCTTTGTTTAAGTCGAACGCACTAAACTAAGTTTGACACTGCAATTGTCGATACCGGGAGAGTGTCTGATGACCTTGGGAATAAATCTAGTGCGCAGTTTCTTCATGGGTTATCGTCTTTTGAAACTCCTGATACTGAAAACGTTTCAGAGGTTGCCCATTATTATTCCATTTTTCATTCAATGCTTATTCTCTTAACCTTTCGTCGATGTTGAATTGATTGGTCATCGACGATATTCTTGGTGGTGCTTGTCGCAAAAGAAATTTTGCGTCTGTCTACGCCGACGAAGATTGGAAATCAACAATTTTGGTTCTCTCTAGCATTTTCTTTCACGCTTAATCCTTCCCGATGCTGAAATCCTTAAGCGTGCCTAGGGAAACTTTGACTACCATTTCTCTAATTTAGATATTAGTCTTTTAAGTTAATGATTTTCACATGTCAAAGAAATCCTTTAAAGACTTAATGAGAAACAAAATTGATAAGAAAAGGATATTTTTTCCATATCAGACAATGCCAAAAAATCAAGTGGTGCCCAAAAAGTGAGATTTTATGTAGAATTTTTAGGGTGTGTTGAGTGCTCAACAAATGGCGATTCACTAGGCGAACGCAAAATCTCTACTCTTCCTTCATGCTCGGCTGGTATGAAAGATGGTGGATAAACTTTCCTAGTTTTAAATCAGAGCCTCTTTTACCTTTGCAATTTGAGATCCTTCGGTTGATGCTTCTGGGTCTACCTGTGGGGTTTTTACCTTTATTCCTCCTTCGTTTCCTGTAACCCTGACTTACACCCCCCTTTTACAAATTTCTAGCAAATCATTCACTGGCATTAAGCCCTTAGTGACCTCTACTCATCTGCTTTGGTGTTGCTCCGCTACCAGCGAGCGTCCATAGCCCCAACAGAGTCACCCTGACATCACAGACCTTGCTCTACTACCAGCGAGCGTCCATAGCCCCGGCGGAGATATCTACATACCCTCTCCTACTGATCACTCCTTTGATAATGTCCATTTTATTTCAGCATGATACCCTGAGCGAGTGAGAGAGGATGACGTTTGTTTATTTCACAAAGTGAGATGGTTAGGTGGACCCTTTGCTAGAATTGTGTTCAGGTTCATGTATTCCTTTCTAGATTTCCTTCTTACCCTTAAGGTATCACCAAACCACTAGGTAGACACTTCTATCATTTCTTTGAAGTTGTTCATTTGCACGGGTTAAATGGAGGGCTCCTCAGAGCAATCACAAGTTCCTTGATGCTTCTTGTGTCGTATGTGAGCGATGATTTCAGAACAGAGTTCGCTATGTCGCATGACTTAACATCAACCATTGTCTTGCTAAACACAACTTTCAAAAGTGAAGAAATCCAAAAATCAAAAGAAAACCAAAAAAAGAAATGTATTTCGAAATCATGAAAACACTAAAACAAGATGCCTTTTTTTTTTAACTAGAAATATTGTTTGAGGGCTTGGCCATTTACTGGGAGGGCGTCAGGTCCCCCCCTCAGATTCTTTAACAGATAAGTGCCCGCCTCAATCTTCTCAGCCACTTGGAAAGGTCCAAGCCATAGATTCTGAAACTTAGAATGTTTCCCTTTCAGCTCATTTGCTCTGTCCCATTTCAGTACTAAATCTCCTATTTCAAAATCCTTCTCTTTGGCCTTATTCTTGTCAAACCACCTTTTCACTATCTGTTGGTGAGATATGAATTTTGACTTAGCCTTTTCTCTCTCTTCTTCTAGAATGAGCAGAGTATCAATTCTTTGTTGTATGGCCGATGAGGGATACCCATTGGAATCTTGGGCTAGTTGAAGAGATGGAAGATAAATCCCATTTGGGAGAATGGATTCATGTCTGTAAACTAGGAAGTATGGGGAATTTCCTATGGCTTCTTTGGGTGTGACCCTATCGGCCCATAAAGTGTTATGGAGTATATTATGCCAATTCCTTTGGTTATTTGCAACTGTCTTCTTTAGTATTCTTACTAGTTTCTTATTGGTCAATTCTGCCACCTCATTTCCTTGTGGATAATAATTTGCAGAGTACCTAATTATGATTCTTTTTTCCAAAGAAAACTCCATTAGTCGGGCAGAAGAAAAATAAGTTGCATTATCAAAAACTAGGACAAAAGGGACACCAAACCTCGTGATTAGTTGTGGCTCTATGAATTGGATCACCACTTTTTCGTTTACATGATTCAAAGGGATATCCTCTGCCCACTTTGTGAAGTAATCAGTGGCAGTCATAATGTACTTGTATTGTTTTGAAGAGCTTGGTGTAATTTATCCTATGATATCTAACCCCCATTGCTCAAAAGGCTTAGAGAAAATCATTGGTTGGAGTGGGATTGATGCTCTCTTCTCTCTCCCAACACTCACTTGACAAGTTTTACAGTTCCTAGCGTATGTGTGAGAGTATTTGAACAAGGTGGGCCAATAATATCCAGCCCTCAATATCTTATGAGCGATGGTGTTTCCTACAATATTTCCACTGGCAGGGCCATCATGGAGCTCCTTGAGAAATTTTTATGCATCTTCATGTTCTAGACATCTTAAAAGTAACCCATCATAATTAATCCAGAAGAGTACTGAATTTATGAGGTGATATTGTGCAGATTTTAACCTGAGAGCTCTCCTTTCCCTGGGGTTGAGATTTTCTGGGTAGGCCCCATGGTGTAGGAGGTAAGTCAGATTCTTATACCAAGATTTGGGCCCTGGGGAAATGTATGAAGCTTCACCACACCATAATTCCATTTCATTCACCCATCCAGAATCTTCATTTACTTGATCCTGAGCTTCAGCTACGAGTTTTCATAACCCTTTCCCTTTAACAAGTTTGGCAGGTTTTATATCTAGATCAAATTCTTGGACCATTTCCATCCAGTTCCCTCTTCTTTCCCCCATCTCTTGTTGAGTAAACAAGGATCGGGCCACAAGGTGAGGCACAATCACTTTGGTGTGGTTCTTGAGGATGTAAGACCTAAAGTGTTTTATTGCCTTGTATACCACATAGGCCTATTTATCAGCAACATGATAGTTAAGTTTGGATCCCTGGAGATTAGTTCTCATGAACGACATCGGATCTTCGTTGTTGTCATTATCCTTCTGATTCAATAGTGCATCTAACGACTGGTCGGAGGCGAAATTATAGAGGAAGAAATCCCTATTGAAATCCAGACTTTGTAGCACAGGGGCCCAAGATATAGCAGTTTTAATATTACTGAAAGCATCCTTTCATTCACCATCCCACTTAAATTCGACATATTTGCAAATCATCTTTTGTAAGGGTTTGATAGTTTCCGCGAAATCAGGAGTAAATTTCCTCACGAAATTGATTTGCCCGAAAAAAGATTGCATAGCTTTCTTTTTGTGAGGCAACAGGAGCTGAGCTATGGCCTTAATCCTTTCTGGGTCTATGCAAATGCCTACTTGAGATATAATGTGGCCTAGTATCTTACCTTCCTCGATGCAGAAAATAATTTTCTTGGGATTTAAGGATATACCGTATCTCCTACACCTTTTGAAAATTTGAGTTAAGTGTTGGATGTGTTCTTCTCTATTCTTTGAATACACAATTACATTGTCTAGATACACTACCACACACTTGTTGATTAGTCCCCGAAATGCTACGTCCATGGCCCTTTGGAAGGTCACTCCTGCATTGATTAACCCAAAAGGCATTTTTTTATAAGCGAAGTTTCCCCACTTGGTTCGGAAGGTAGTTTTTAAACGATCCTCCTCCGAAACTAGGACTTGGTTGTAACCTGAGAAACCGTCCAGTAGAGAGAAAATATTTGAGCCAGACACGGTCTGCAGGAGTTGCTCCATTGGTGGGACTAGGTAATTGTCCTTTTATGAAGCCCTGTTGACGTTTCTAAAATCTACGCATTAGCGAATTTCTCCAGACTTTTTCCTTACAGGAACCATATTTGATACCCATGCGGAATGCCTGACCTGGAAAATGATCTTGGTATCTAAAATTTTCTTTAATTCCTGATACATGAGAGGTTCCAAGGATGGGTGATACTTTCAGAGCTTCTGCTGGAAAGGTTTCACCTCAGGTTTTAATGGTATAGTGTGTTCAATGATCCAGGTGTCGTAGGTTTTCAGGTCTCGGTAGGACCATGCGAAGACATCTTGATATTGTCTGAATAGTTTGAGATAAGCCTTTCTTTCCTCTTTAGATATGTTTTTTCTGAGATTCACATTCTTTGGATTTTCTAGGGTTCTAAGATTTATAGTTTGATGCAGGGGACAAGAGCTATCGGTCTTTGTGTTCTTAGGCCCCCTAAAGCGTTCTTTCAGGTCAAACAAATTTTCTAGATTAACGATCCCCTTCGGGATGGTGTGAGATTTTGATCTATCAATAGGCTGGCCTGTTCTAGGATCACCTTCTATCGCTTGCTCCTAGATACCTCATTGTCAATGGCTAAATATTTGAAATTGTCTTAGTTAGTCAGGAAGTTTATGATCTATTCATATCCTTCAAAGACCTTCCAATTAGAGATATTGTTAGGCATCGATGTTTAGTAGAGTAGTTCCACAGTGAACCAGAAGGATTCATAGTCTTCCAGAGGTGACAGACTTGAAGCAGTTGTGGCTAGGGAATCAGCGAGGATGTTCTTTGCTCTAGGTATCACGGTGATATTGAAAGCTTCAAAATGCTCCATTAACCTATGCGCTTCCTGCTGATAATTCTTCAGGTGTGGGGAATTGCAATGTATAGTATTCCTTACTTGTCTAACTATAATCTATGAGTCCCCGAAAACTTTCAATTATTTGACATTCAAGTATATGGCTTTCTTTAACCCTTGTACTAGAGCTTCATACTCGACGATGTTATTGGTGCATTTGAATTCTAGTCTACAAGACAGGAAATGACGTTTACCTTTTGAATCAATGAGGATGCACCTTGCCCTGATCCTTTTTGCGATTTAGATCCATCAAAGTATATGGTCCAAATTTGTGAACGAAAATCACCCTTTTCTTCTTCCATATTACTTTCTATCTCTC
The DNA here is from genome assembly GCA_009831015.1 of Picea engelmannii. Lineage (NCBI taxonomy): Eukaryota > Viridiplantae > Streptophyta > Pinopsida > Pinales > Pinaceae > Picea > Picea engelmannii. Next base: position 57,154 of record ML819498.1, read on the forward strand.
CTATCTCCTGTTCTATAATTTCCAATGCGGAGTCTTGGCAGAAGAGGGTGTCTTCTGTTGATATCAACGATTTCTCTTGAAAGACCATTTCAGAGTTTTGAGTGAGGGGGACATCGGATATTAGAGGAGAAAAGTTTCCGAAGTGGGAATCGTAGGAATAATTTCCTAGCACGGGGAAATATGTGGATGAGGGTTCATTCAGGGTTTCTAGATCAGTGACCGTATGTTTCAAATATCTCTCCCTATCGATTTTGATCATATTCTTGTATCCCTTCAGTGGTAGCCAAAGGTGTGCCCAGTCTGTGATAAAGTACCCATTTAACTTCTTAGACCAATCTCGACTTAGTAATAACCCATAGGCCACTGGGATGTCTACTATGATGATGTCAATCACTTGTACAAACTTGTGATGTGTCGCTATTCTGATCATTACATCTCTGAGTTCCCCCATGAATTTGACCTAGGTCATGTCTAGTTGTATCACATGCTTATCGCTCTGTAGAGGAACGACATTTAATTTTTTGCAAATAGAAAAAAACATAACGTTGGAAGATGCTCCTGAATCCACCAAACAGTTATGGAGGTTCCTATTGAAAACTTCAAACGTTAATAGGAAAGGTGGGACAAAAGGTTTTCCCTTCTTATATTCCGAACAAGTATTCACGGTCGGTTTATTTACTGGGTTTGTGGAAGCTAGATTTCTTTCCTAACCATTGCCAGCCGTAGAGTCTTGTACTGAGTTCAAAGCTTGTAGGAGGAATCCCTTCTGCTGAGGGATCCTACATATGTCCATGGCTGATATATTATCCCTTAACTTCTTCAAATCTTCAACTACGTTGTAATCTAGTTTGGGCGATTCTCGGGTATCGATGCTTATAGGTTTTTTACTGGAAGCAAAAGGTTATTTCGGGTGATAGGGGATCGTCTTATTCCTCAAAGTTTGGGTAGCAGGGATATCTCTTGAGACAGGTGGACCTTTACTGCATGTCTGCACCACCGAGACCTCGGCGGGTGGTTCTTGAGACTCGAACAGGTCATCGAAAGGCATGATCAAGTCGGGATCCCATTTCAGCATGGTTGTATCTTGTGGTGGATCAATATCTTCCTGGTCAGCAATATTCATAACTAAACTTATCGATTGTTTGGCCAGGGAAACTTTGTCTAGAAATCGATTAGCCATCAAATTCATGGCATGCACCCATTGGGGACAACCTCTTTCAGAGTGGTTTTCTTGGTGATACGAGAAGAAAGAATCATATGCTACATTCCCTAGATCGATATTTAAGTTAGAAAGGGGAGGTTCAATCGCATTGAACGGTGGGTTCTTTTTAAAGAAAGGATTATAGGGCCTTTGGCCTTGGTTTCATTCCCCTGCATTTCTCTTCATTTCTATGATCTAGTTTGATAATTTCTTAACCATGCGTTGTAGATATTCTATGTCTCCATTACCCTTGTCAGGGGTCTATTTTGCTTGTTTCCCCGATGGTCTAGTCAAAAGGAGTCCCCTCCTGGATGGAGGTTGAGCTTCTTTCTTAACTAAAGAAACCTGGCCTTATTTGCACCCTTTCATCTGGAACTCTATCGTTTTGGCTTCTTCAAAATTCTCAACTAGGGTTCGTTTAACATCCCTTTTCATGAACATGGAAATAGAAGCTAGGAGAGCATTAGCATAAACTTCAATTTGCAATTCCTGAGTTGGATTAGCTTCAGGTTGGAACTTGTTCAAGATGGTCGTGAATCTTTGATTGAAGTCTTTGACCCTTTCCTTCGAGCTCATGGTGGCGACGAACAACTCTTCCATTAGAGATCATGTAGTAGTTTCTTTGGCAAATTTGTATAGAAAATATTTTTGGAATTTCATCCAGCTAGTTATAGATCCTATCAGCAGATTGAAGTACCACGTGGAAGTTGAATTTTCAAACGTATAGGGGAAAATTATGCATACTATTTCTTCATGTTGGACATTCATAAGCCTAATCCCTAGTATAAATTTCTTGATATATCTTCAGGCAATCCAAAGGTTTCGGGATTGAACTTGGGAAGCAACTTCTCTAGATGTCGAGGAAGGTTATGAACTGGTCCTGGGAGGGCCAAAGCGTCTCTGGCCAACCAGGGTTGATTTTTCAGAGGTGGGTTGCCCCTTTCATCATTATGGTCGTTGTTTCCTTACATATCTTCAAACTTTGAGTTAAACTCCTCCTCTTCCGAAAAATTGTTTGGTTCAGAGACATCATCGACTGGCGTTTCAAGTATCAAATCAAGAGGATCTTGGATTTAGGTAATTCCGAAATATATTAAGTCTTCTACCGAGTGTACGAAAACCTCGCCAGGACTACTAACCACTAGTCTTCTTTGTTTTTTTCTTTGAGGGAGTATGGGAGCTAAGGACAATGTACCAATTTGTCGAGCGTAGGCTCTTGTGATTCTTTTGAATTAATTTAAATCCTCATGAGAAAGAGCGTAAGGTATTTCATGGTGAAAAGGTTCTTCCTTGGGCTGGGGTGAGCTAGTCATTTCAGGAGTACTCAGTGTGTGTGGGTTGTCTTGTCAATAAATAGCCATGCATGTGGGTTTTTTTGAATATATAGGTTGTTTGAAATACTCTGTAGAATATATATCCAACCATTCATTCTCAGGCCCTCCTTCTAGCACCAATTTCGTTGATGGGTCTTAAATCCCTTGATTCAACAGTAGGAGTCAAACCCGCCACCGAGGCCCAATTAAACTCTCTAGCATTTGAGGTGGAATGGTTCTCCAGATCTTGTGATCTGAAAAAATTATTGATGGGCTTTATGTTTTCTTGTGAAGGCTCTTCCTTCAGTTTGGACTATCTCTTTTTGTATTTTCTCTTAGTTGGGACCGATATGAGATGTAAGCCGATATAAACCAACTTGGAAATAAAAATAGAATTAATATTAACTAAGGAGAAGAGGTTGAACTTGGGATAACCCATTGATCAAGCATGTAGACAACAATTTTACACCACAGGCCTAGTACTAATACATTAACCATGTGAGCATCCAATTACTGTCTGAAATACTAATTACTAGAAAGAAAACACATATGCAAATAAGATGATGGCAAGAAAAACAATTCATCTACCATAATCATTCATCATATAATAACACAACGATTCATCTTCATCATCAAAGCAAAGAACAAAAAAACATTGCACCAGATAACTTGACAACAAAATTAATTTCTCTTACTCATTACAACATAATTCATGAAACATGATAGGAAATAGTTCTTCTCCATGTCCAATCACACATGTAGTTGATGAAAATAACTTGTCTCTGGTCCAGAAGGACTTCTCAATTCAAAGGGAGTTTCAAAATAATTCTTAACAACCAGAAAGAAAGAGTTCTTGCAACAACCATTGACCTCTAACTAATTGGTCGATGTTCTTATTTATAACATAAAATCCAACTGAAAATAACGGCTAAGTGCAGTTTAAGAAAAGCAAAATACACCACGTGGCGTCATCTTCTAATAGTTTCTTTAACAGTCAACTCAAGATAGTTCTTTGAAAGGATGACTTTTCTCGTACTCAAACCAACTAATAAACAACTCTTCGCAGGTTTTGGCCCATGGAAATTTGTGTTATTCCATCATAGACATGTAAAATCCTTGGATCTCTATTGCATGTGCCCCGTACTTCACAAGACTCGTGTTCAAATGTTGTAGCACAGCTTGAGCCTTTGTCGGATGTTCCATAAATCTTTGCACTTATCTTGGCAACGTATCGGTCACCTTGGATAGCTCTTCGGCCCATAGTGAATCCTGCTTGGCATGTGATCCGACTATGTCACATAAGTCGATGAAGTTGTCGGGGTCGCCAAACTCGGAGAGTCCTATATCCTTCATTTCTTTGTTGATTTTATCCCAATGTTTCTCGCATTTTGCCCATTTCTTTTGAATTTATCTATGTGGTTCCTGAGACATCTTAGCCCAATACTCGGTCGATCGCTTCATACAATCAATATTTCTTTTTCCCAACTCCTGGATGTTGTGTTCTTTTTCATCTCGGCCCTACTAGACTGCATCAATGTATTCGATTCTTTCTATGGCTTGTTGCACCCTTTCATGCCACCGCTCCATATCCTTGCATGTTGCGAGAGCCATGAGAGTGTCTTCCTGGAGCTTGGTTATCTTCGTAGTGAATAGGTGCCGCTCATGTGTGAACTTGTTTTAAGTCGCTTCGAACTCGCTTATCAGATAAACCGCAGTCTTAGTGGTGCCCTGATAGAATTCATCCAGGTGGTGCAAATGTTCTAGCTCCTTCAGGGTGGTGACCAACTCTTTTTCATCCTGTTTAGCTCTGTCCAAGGTGGCATCTGAAATCGCCCTCCCCTCGCCGATGAGCTCAGATTTTCTGGCATTTTCTGTGTTTATCAAATCCTCCTCTGTGGTGATGAGGACGAAGTGATCCAATGTGATTCTCCTTTTATTAGTGGTTCTTTGGACAATGGCCCTCTTATTTCGATCGTAGGAAATCACATAGATATTGGCCACCTCGTCCACCAGTTCAGGAATCTGCTGATCACCCCATGTAAGTGTGTTTCCCAGATTTCCAGTGGTGTATACTTGTTCCAGATCGTGTTATTGAAATTTCTCGTTGTACTCTAAGGGCCCGGCCTCTACCTGTCTCTTATCATGGATCTGAGTATCAAGCGAAATAGAGACGTCAGGAAAAGACCCGATACTTAATTGCTCGTCGACAGTCGAATTGTCGACTTCCTTTTGTAGGGATCCTCCTTTTGGCTCGTTTGGTTCCGATCTACCCTTTGGATCATCGGCTCAGGTCTTCGATGCTTTGGGTTCGTTTCATCGGGAATATTTTCAGCTTCTTTTTCCTTTCGTGGGATTTCCTAGGTCTGGACCTCGGGATCAAGAGAAGCATCCTTCTCAAGTTCCTTTTCTTCTTGGATTTGCACAGGGGTCTCGAGATATGTCTCTGGGCTCTCATCATCGCTATATATATTTATAAATTCACTCAAAGGATTAGGTGTGTCTGCTCCTAATGATACTCATCCCGCCTCTTGTTGAATCATCGCACCTGTCGGCGATCTGACTGGTGGCCTTGTGGAATCAAGGTTGCTTGACCCATTGTTATTACCAGGGTTTATGGAATCAGGGTCGATCCCTGTTGGGATCTCTTATGGGCTATCATTCAGAAACCTTGTCAACCTAATGGGGTCTGGGATATCTCGGATCGGACCCATCATATGCAAGGCATGTTGATACATAAGTTCCCCTCTCTCTCACATGTCCTGAACCTCGGGGAAATTCATGTCCTGTATTGGGGTTTCCTGGGAAATCCCTGCCATTTCAGTGGTTACCTAGGGATATCCCACCGCTCTGACTCATATCATTTATTCTCTTGTCCTGATGGTATCCTGCACTGTTTGTTCCAGGACTATTTCTTTCTCATCCCAACTCATAGGCTTGAATTTGGTTTCCTTGGGGTCAGCCATCCTTGCCCTCACCTCTTCCCAGTCTTGAGGATTTTCGGTGAAGATTTCATCCTCAAACCTGTCGTGGGCATATGGCCAACAAGATGATACCTGTTGCGCATGCTTTAGAATCAGTCCCTTGGGGTCATGCTTGCGAAAGCATCCAATCTAGAATCAGAACTCCAATTGTCTTAACCCTTCTTGCTTGACCTGCGCGGTGTCCTTTACCATGTAGAAACCAATATGGAACCCATAGGAGATGAAGGACCATTTCTTATCCTTTACCAAAGTAGCATCGTAACCTTGCAAGATGCTCTGATAACAAATTTCCCCTACTATTAGTCGATCATGGACATATACAGGTAGAAAATGAGGTGCTCCGATGGCACCGAAAACCATGATGTAGGTATCACGCTCATCCAAATACCAGTGGCCAACCTTCGATATAATATTTTTGGATGTGTCTGAAAGCCTTGGGGATTCTTTCTTGAACAAAAACAAATGAATGTGTGTGATACACTGGTCGCAGATGAGAGGGTAGGATTTCTTGTACATGTTCTCCCACAAGATGCTGAAATAAACATGGACTGGAAGATCTAAGGTATGTCAGCTTAAGTTCATTCCAGTCAAATATTTTCTAACGTAGACAACATTTAGAAGATAAGATGCCATATAAAAGGATGGGTTTTCTTCTTCTTTCGGCATCTGAGCTTGTTGGATGCAGGTGCTCAACTGTTTGGAGCTGATTGCACCCTAGTTAAAACCTATTCCAGAAATGGCTAAGGTATACGCTAGAGGCATCCAAGCTTCTGAAAACCTGGAGTAGTACTTTTCCCCATGCAATCTATAGAGGAGAGCCATTATATAGATGTAAGGCTCTCTAAGGTTGGTCGTTGGGTACCAACCGGAGATCCGATTGGTGAACTTTTTATCCTCTCTCCACCAGGAATCCATCGCCTTACTAGTATCGTGTTTCTCATAGAAGCTCATAACAAAATCAGTATTCAACCTCTCTTCCGACTCTCTGAGATTGTAATAATGTTTCACTTCTAATGGAAGGAAAACCCCGACACACCCACCATTTTCATTGTTAATCAAACATTTTTATGTGTGAGTGTGATCAATAATCCATTTCAGGTCTTCAATGCAGGGAAATACCAGATACCTGCTTGTCACCATGTGTAGATATGCCTTTCGGACATTCAGGAGGACTTCATCATCGAGTCTTCTCGTATCAGGATCCTTTTGTGGAGTATATTCAGGGAGTTCTTCCCACTTAATCTTCTTGAAAACTTCTTCCCAACGCGGGAATACTGTCCTGGTCCCAATGTTCGCCTCTATCTCTCCAAAGGCCGGGGGTTGAACAAAATCTTTCTTGGTGGCATTTTTGATGAAAGGCATTGTTTTTGGAGTGAATTCCAATTGTCTCGCCACCATTGGGGAGGAACATTCTCCCACCTCTGGTTCCTGTAGCTTTGGTGCTCTTGGAGATTTATTAGTGGTGGGATTCTTTGGAGGCATCATTCATGCAACTGAAATCAATCTTTAGGCAAGTGTACAAGGTGACATTGGATCAAACGTATGAAATGAAGAATAAAACATCCATAGACTGGTACATACATGTAACGCTTGCTAAACTGTTGTTTTTATACTCACTGGACCTTGGACGTTATCCCCAGACTGCTCATCTCGCTCCTCTAGATGATCTAGATTCCTTCCTGCACAGAATAACCCTGTTTTCAATGACTTAGAGAATATAACGGGAGAGATCCTACCAGTCGTATCAACCAGTTAATACAAGTAATGAGTGAAATTAAAAACAATCTACTGCCGAATCTTTGCAAATAAATTCTATGTGGGTTGACGGCAAAGGCGCGGGTGTGGAAAATGCATTGTATCGGCAGGTTCAAACGGTCCTTTCATTCGCGCACAAATTAGCAATTAGTGTGAGATTTTGGAATTAATTAACCTTTAAATGTGTCGTATCTAGTGTATCTTAGAGCTAAATGTCCCATCATGTTGTCTTCTTAGTGGGCAGATCAGGAATCAACGGTATCCTTATGCATGTTTATATCGGTATCCTCTTGAGAAAACTTCCGACACTGATTGTCTTCGCCGTATGGTATTGACGTGGCACCGCTAACTCGGGATACAAGGCACTAATGACAGGGAACTTAACTTATGGGTAATGGTCGAACCCAAGGCTTTTTTTAAGTTGAACGCACTAAATTCATCCTAACACTGTGACTGTCGATGCTAGGAGAGTGTCTAACATCCTTGGGAATAAAGCTAGTGCGCAGTTTCTTTGTGGGTTATTGTCTTTTGAAAATCCCGATACCAAAAACGTTTTGGAGGACGACAATTATTATTCCATTTTTCATTCAATGCTTATTCTCTTAACCTTTCATCGATGCCGAATTGATCAGTCAACGAAGATATTCTTGGTGGTGCTTGTTGCAAAATAAATTTCGTGTCTGCTGATGCCGACAAAGATCGGGACTCGGCAACTTTGCTTCTCTCTAGCATTTTATTTCACGCTCAATCCTTCTCGATGCCAAAACCCTTAAGCACGCTCGGGAAAACTTTGACTGTCATTTCTCTAATTTAAATATTAGTCTTTTAAGTTAATGATTTTCACATGTCCAAGCAAACTTTTAAAGACTTAATGAGAAACAAAAATGATAAGCAAAGGGCACCTTTTTTATATCAAACAATGGCAAAAAATCAAATGATACCCAAAAAGTGAGATTTTACATAGAATTTTTAGGGTGTGTTGAGTGCTCAACACATATCTATAACTACCTCTGAATAGATTCGAGTTCTCTCTATGGTGCGCTAGGTTAGGATTGTTAGCGTATTTTTTCTTAGGCTAACCGCACGAAAATAATAACCACTAGCAGTCGACTATCTAGCACAAGATGACCAGTTCCCTTCTTATGGAAATATTTACCAGGGAATAAGGGCCTGCATTTGGTGTGCGAGTGACATATTTTGTGGATATCGAACTGTTACGCGTCCTTGGGAGCCTACTACCTTATCCACCCCTTTTAGGTACCTAGTCTGAGCTAAATCCATGTCAAATCAATATTCTGGTCAACTGTTGATCATCATTCAAGGACGCAATTACTACAGTGCTTCCTTGGAAGTAAGGGACAGTTATCTCCTCATTTGTTTTATCAGGATGGTAACAATTTTTTTATGAACATGAAAGGGTATGTTATGCCTCTACCAAGTTTAGTCTGCACCCTCGGTAGTTGGCTACAGTGGACGAAATTTTAATCCAGTTCGTCGGTTTTATCTCCATCGCCATCTTGCTCGTAGATTGGCACATTTTCTAGGATAGCATAACCGCGTGCTATGGTTCTTCCTTGGGATGGGAGTACATGTATTGGTGGAAGGGTAAGCACCGATGGTTACTCAAGGATTGGTTTTAGGCTTGACGGTGGAAGCAATGGAATGTTGGAAACATAGTTTTTAGTTGTCGAATGTGCAGTTCATATCAATTTCGGAATTCAACTTACCTTGTTTTCTGCTTTAAATTTGGTCCTCCTTAATTCCTCTAATAGAATAGGAAGTTAACTGTTGCATCCCTTCTGCTTAAGACCTTGGGTCTACCTTCATTCATTGATGGAATTTTAAGTCAGCGTTGGAATTCTTGTTTGTGGATTAGTTATGTATGTGTCCTTCTCTCTTTTCCCAATAGATTGTAAATTAGAATATGAGGTCTTATTCAGGGGTTGATATGTTGATCCTTATAAGTCTTGCCCTTGGCTATGAAGGTAGTTGAGTCCTTATAGTATTAATTAATTTGGACAACCTTAATTTTATGACGTGAAAAGCTTTGAGTCCTTAATGGCTTTTGTGTTGATTTTTCTAGAAATTTTCATAAAGGAAACGAAAGTAGTATTGAATCTTAAGCTTCACTTAAGGAAGACTTCAGATTTTCTTATGGTCCATAAATGGAAGTAAAAATTTGTATTTAAAACCTTTTGTTTTCTTAAAGAAGAATGGACCTTCTTGTAGGACTCTTAAATAAATATGAAAATTTTAACATTGAATTTTATATGTAATTTATATGTATTCTTAAAAGATTCCATAAGAAAAGATGTTATAGATGAGCTAGTGCAGGGGTTCCAGACACAAAAACTTGAACACTTGAAAAGGGGCACTTGACCCTAGTTACCTTAACCTTGAAAAAAATCCTTATGATGACTTGAAGCAAAAACCTTAAACAATTTACTATGCCTTCATGGTTTTATTATCCTTATGTTTATTTCATACTCAATTGCACTTAACCATTGTTTGAAGTTGATTAAGTAAGGCATCATTCTTGTACTTCCTTGTATTTTCTTAAGGCTTAATTAGGATTGTGTTTCTTTATGGAAATGATTTACATATTATTAGTGGTTATCTCCTTACCGTCATTTCTTCTCTAAATGATAATGGAATTAATGTGCTAGAGTAACATTAAAGGGGGTGGTGTTGAATTTGTTATATAAATGGTAATCATGTCTTGCTGGTAAGAATGATCCCTAAATATTTCTTGATTGTTAAGTATTTATAGATGGTATTTTCATTAACAAATTGTTGTATGTTATTTAATTGAACCTTGGGTGGAATGCTACTAGTTGGGAATTGTGTTAATAAAAGTGATATATGATATTTTAGTTGGACTAATGTTGGAATTCTTCGAG
>ML819498.1:67361-79339 GCA_009831015.1 Picea engelmannii
ATGTTGTAATAGAAATTATGTCGCACCATGAACAATCGATAGTTAATATTGATTGATCTGTTCGAATTCGACTTGATTGTATTAGTGGGATTTAGGTACCTCCTTGTTCCTTAGAACAGTTTCCATCCCAGAGACATTAAGTGGTCAAAATCAATCGAATGAATCATAGGCTTAAGTGTTGCCTATGTGTCATAGAGGTCCTAACCATGTAGGATAGGTTGGGAGGGTATTTCTTTATTACTAAGTGGCGTGGATGATCATTTATTGTATTTACTTCAGTTGACCATGTTGTGTGGAATTGCGTCGATGTTAATGATGTTAATGCATCGAATGTGTCATTATTAAATTATGATGATGTTTATCTTGTGATGTTATTAGTTATGTCACGATGATTCTGTTATACTAATGAAAAAAAAAATAACCTTTTACATCGTTGTTGTTGTTGTAGCGGGGGTCACTACATATGGTGGCAAAGCGGGTTCAACCCTGGGACTTGGGATCATTATGCCTTCCACTGTATTAAACATTTGATTGATCGCTAATTAAAATTAAAAAAAATTCATGCAGGTAATCATGGTTAGAGGACGTCGTGGAGGCAGATGACATGGTGCTAGGGTCAGAGGCATGACACCCCTAGTAGCATCCACGTTGGAGAGGTCTAACCCCCAAGGAGAAGAACAAGTCCTTGGATAGGAGCAGATTGTTGTGGGGGATGTGGTTGGTTTGATGAGGTCCATTCAGAGGATGTCAGAGACCTTAATTAACCGACTAGATAGAGATGAGGCCAAGATGCTTGCACCCAATGAGGGTCCACAACACACACGAACTACCAGTGGTATCATTCATAGAGAACTCGAGAAGGTTAAGATTCCTGAGTTCATGGGTGCCACAGACGACTCAGTCATTGAGGCCTAGTTGGAGAACATGGCGATGTGCTTTGCAATTAATGACTACACCTCCAACATGAAATTATGCATGGTGGTATTTCAGCTGAAGGGGAGCACTCCTATATAGTGGAAGATGCTCCTACCGCAACTAAACATGGTCGTCGAAGATGTGTCATGGGAGTTGTTCAAGGAGCGGTTCTGGGAGAGGTATTTGTCAAAGGAATTCATTGGGAACCAACTCAATGAGTTAAACCCCTTACAACAAAGTGGTCATATGGTGCCGGAGTATGAGACCCTATTTATGGAGCTACTTCGGTATGCCCTGCATCTGAACATGGAGAAGTTGAAGGTCAACAAGTTTGTGTTTGGCCTCAAATTCAACATCCATGAAAAGGTGAGGATCCTAATGCCATAGACGTTGCATGATGCAGTCCACAAGGTCCTCATAGTAGAGGAATATCTGACTAGCGCGAGTTAGGGCAGGACTCCTGCAACACCAACTGGACAGATGATGGAAGGTGCGTAGCAACATCAAACACCAGCTAGATGTACATCGGGGTATCGAGATACGTCGATAGGATCTGCATTCACGACACCATGATGACCAACTCCTCAATAGAGGACTCCCTACAAAGGACCACTGCAGCATAAACAACGTCACCTATAATAGCAACAGTTTAGGCTTGTTCAACAAAACAGATCAGGAGCTCAGGCTGGTAGGTTAGTAGCTTCTACCTCGGGGACCAGGAGTACTGGACCAAAGACCAGATATTGGAAATGTGGAGGGACACATTACCAACGAGACTGTCCAGTGGAGAGGGCCATAACAGTCGGGTTATCCAGACACCCTAAAGTGGGAGATTTGGGAAAGGCCCACAGGATTCATGCAGCGGTGAATAACCACTAGGCCGAGCACCAGTGCACTGTGCTACAAACGTCAAGTACCATTTCCGACCAAAATTTTAGTATTTTGATATATCTCGATGCTACAGAGAGCTTTATTTCTAGTGCAGTGCTGAAAATAATTAAGGTAAAACCAGTCGAGCAAGACGAGTTTAGGTACATAGAAATAGCTTTGGGTTCCAAATAGAAGGTTGGAGGAAGAGTTACGGGTTGTTGTATTAACTTGGTATATTTTGTAACAAATTCTGACCTATATGTCACATTATTAGGATCACATGACATTGTGATCGGTATGGACTGGTTGGAATCGCATGATGCGATACTCAACTATAAGATGAAACAGTTGAGTTTGACCAATTATGAGGGACACAAAAGGGTCATCGTAGGAAAAAACTAGGGAGTGTCCTTGAGGTTTATTTCGTCCCTACAGCTACAGAAGCAAATGTGAAAAGGATGTAAGTTATATGCAATATTAGCGTTAAACGAAAGGGGCAAGGCGGAAGGATTAGAAAACCTTTCGGTAGTATGAGATTTTGTTGATGCGTTTCCCAAAGAGTTACCAGTTTTGTCGCCCAAAAGAGAATTGGAGTTTACAATTGATTTGGAACCTAGAACTGAACTGATAGCAAGAACGCCTTATCGGATGTCAATGCCTAAGTTATAGGAGTTGAAAATGCAAATGAAGGAGTTGGTGGACCTAAGACTTATACATCCTAGTGTGTCACCCTGGGTGCACCTGTTATTTTCATAAGAAAGAAGGATGGTTTGTGGATACTCTGTATTGACTATCGTCAATTGAATAAGACAACGATCAAGAAACAATATCTGTTTCCAAGAATAGATGATTTGTTTGATCAAATGAAGGGCACGATGGTTTTTTCAAAGATTTACTTGAGATCATGTTATCACCAGTTACGAATTAAAGAGGAAGACATTCCTAAGACTGCTTTTAAAACAATGTTCGAACATTATGAGTTTATTGTTTTACCTTTTGGCCTAACAAACACCCCGGGGCTATTAATGAGTTTGATGAATGGGGTGTTCCACGAATACTTGGACAAGTTTTTTCAAGTATTAATTGGTGACATACTGATATATTCTCATATGAAGGAAGAACATGACAAACATTTACGCTTGGTACTACAGTGTTTAAGGAAAAACCAATTATACGAGAAACTGTCGAAATGTTTTTTTTACCAATCGAGGATTCATTACTTATGGCATGTTATATCTGGTGATGGAATCGTTGTGGATCCAGTGAAGGTAGAGGCTATTATGGAATGGCCTACACCGACAAACGTACCATAAGTACGTAGATTTATGGGTTTAGCAGGATATTACCGACGATTCGTCGAAGGTTTTTCGAAGATAGCAAATCCGATCACAAAATTGCAGAAGAAAAACAAGAAGTTTGTATGGACCGAGAAATGCACGGAATCATTTCGAAGGCTCAAGGAGTTGTTGATGACAACGTTGATACTAAAAGTCCCTAACATGGATGAGGAATTCTTGGTATGCATGGATGCATCCTAGAAAGGCTTGGGTGGATTCTTGATGCAAGACAGTCGAGTGATCGATGACATCTCAAGAAAATTAAGAAAGCATGAGGAGAACTACACCATGCATGATTTGGAGTTATTCGCCATTGTGTATGCCTTGAGAGTGTGGAGACACTATCTGATTGGATGGAAATTCGAACTAAAAATAGATCACTGTGGATTGCAACACATATTTATGCAGAGTGACTTGAACACACGGCAAAGGTGTTGGTCATAATTACTTAGCGAATACAAATTTGATATTACGTACATTAAAGGAATGGTGAATAGAGTGGCAGATGCAGTGAGTTGAAGACCGTGCATATTTTCGGTGATACCTCTTCATATGAATCTTCGAGAAAGGATTCTAACTATACAGTTCAACAATGACTGGTATAAGGAGGTTATGGAAAATATCGGATAAGATACCATGATGGTACCAAAGTTTGAAGGTTATACATTGGACAAGGACGGATTTTTGAGGTATAATAACCAAATTTTTGTACCGCCTAATGACGAATTGAGAATTTTGATCTTAAGAGAAGATCATAGAGCAGTATACCATGGCTAATCTAGGAGTCACGAAGATGAGAGCATAACTTAATCATTTATTCATCTAGAGAGGAATGAAGGCAAACATAGTTAGTTACGTGGCGCAATGTCTAGAATGTCAGCAAGTGAAGGTTGAACATAGACATCCAATGGGATTAATACATCCACATGCTATTTCAGAATCGAAATGGGAGGTCATTTCGATGGACTTTATTGTTGGGTTGCCACTGATGGAAATGAGGCACAAATCAATTTACGTGGTAGTTGACACTCTGACGAAGAGTGCACATTTTATTCATGTGCATATGGTGTATCAAGCGCCATACATAGCTAGAGTTTTTGTCAGGGAGATTGTGAAATTGCATGGCGTGCCAAAAAGGATCATATCCGATAGAGGATTGGTGTTTACCGGACGTTTTTGGACTAGTTTCCGAGAGGCCTTGGGGACACAGCTAAACTTTAGTACATCATATCACCTTGAGACAGACGGGCAAATAGAAAGAACGAACAATATTTTGAAAGATATGTTGCGTATGTATGTAATAGACCAACATAAACGTTGGGAAGAATTCTTGCCATTGGTAGAGTTTGCATACAACAACAACTCTCAAAGTACCATTAAGATGACATCGTTTGAATTTCTCTACGGGCGACCATGTCAGACGTCATTCAGTTGGGATCAACTCGAGGATAGGGTCTTGGTAGGACTAGAAGAAATCCAAGAAATGGAAAAGAAAATGCAAACGATAAGACAAAGGATTAAAGAAGTGCAAGAACGACAGAAGAGTTATGTTGATGCGCATCGTGTTGAACACAATTATGAAGTTGGAGATTGAGTCTTCTTGCAGGTGAAACCGCACAAGAGTTAGATCAAGTTTGGAAAGGGTGCTAAACTCTCTCCTAGGTTTGTGGGACCTTTTGAAGTTGTGGAAAAGAAATGACACATGGCCTATCGACTAGCCTTGCCTAATTCTTTGAGGCATATGTACGATCTTTTTCATGTATATGTTTTGAGACATTGTGTTAGTGATCCTACACATGTTATTGACATGAGTTCCTTGTAGGTGTCAGACGAGGGTGCACTCACAACGGAACCAATCTACATTCTGGACCATCGCATTCGACAACTACGACGTCGAACAGTCGATCAGGTCAAGGTCTAGTGGGACAATTATAGTCCAGAATCGACTACCTAGGAGGACACATATGATATGTGTCACCAGTTTCCTTACTTATTTGGTAGTTTAGACATATAGATCTTGTCAGATGCTTTATTTACTGCATTTTATATACTATACAACTTCGAGACGAAGTTTAAAACAAGAGGGGGTGTATGTAACATCTCTCTCTTCCGAGCACATGTTATTGACTTATTCTTTGAGGACACTTGCATGCAAGTGATCCGATTATAGTACATGGTTATTGTTTCGCTTATGGATTTTTGTGATGATGTTGATGGATTATGTTATTATGTTATTTGATATATATGTATTGGAAGATTCTATTGACGCATTTCCCCTGAGTGTGCAGGACACTTGACAGATTGTGGATGCTGATGGCATCAATGGACCTCCTGGGACTCCAGATTGAGTCAGGGAGTGGATTGTATTGGTTTGAGTATTTAATTTATGCATATGTTACATATGACAGTGTTTCGTTGATGAATGAAGGATTACGATTGCTTGCTAATCTGACTCACATAAGGAGTAAAGGGGCCATGCAAATAGACTAGATATCGAGGGAGAGGTGTGGCAGTGTCCCTGTCACATCCTACTAGCACTCTTGTCATGGCTCGAATTGTATGTTAACGAGTGCCTAGTTCGAGAGGTCCACAATGTCGTGAGGGAAGACCGAGATAGTCACTCATGAAGATTTCTAAGGGGCGCAAAATAAAGAAGGGTCATTATACCTTAGAATCTCTTAGTCTCTCACAAGCTCCCCCGAATGGAGTGCTGACTCCAGGGGTTGGAAAACTACCAAAACCAGTCGAAGGCGAGTGACACCCTTGGAGTACGAAGTGCGTCTTGAAGGGTATGTTGCATAAATAAAATTTGAGTAAATGAATCTAGGTGGCCTAGAAAACTCTGAGCGAATAATTAACTTTATAAAATATTGAGCACTGGTGGATTAATTAATTAATTAATTAATTAATTAATTAAGGATTGAAATTATTAATTTTAAATCTCAAATGAAAGTTTAAGCCTATTTAATTAAGTCTAAGTCTAAGCTTGGTGACAATACTAAAACTAAATTACAAATTAAATTAAATAGGAAATAGGTAAATCATTTCAAGAAATTAAGAAAGATGAAATAAGTCTAAAGAATTAATACAATACACATGTGAGCAAAAAATACCAAATTGGAATTTAAGATAAGAAAAAAATAAAGCATAAAATATTGTGTATGCATAGAAAGGTATCTAGAGTCTAGTTAACACTAGTCTAACTAGAGAAAAATCTCATTTTAACTCAACTCAGATTTAGAAAGGCGTCAGTCATTAATTGGGAATGAGGGGAATAAAGAGACAACTAGGAGTGATTTAAGGAGTGCTTTTAGGAGAGGTGAGGGAAATTGAATTTAATTAAAATAAATTGTGGATTTACTTGTGCAACTAGGGGAAAGGGTGACAAGTGTACGGGGGGAATAATTCTAAATTATTTAATTCAAAAGTGAATTAATTGTGCAAGGGGAATGTGTTATTAAGGAAACTCCTATAAAGAAAATGGAAAAAGATGGGAAAAGGATCAGACTAGTTATGGGTAAAGTTATGCTACATAATTTTTCACTGGTTTTACTTGTGATAGTTGGGATACCCAGTTGAGGAGAGAGTGGTGGCTCTACCTTGCGAGGCAAGCTGGGAGCTAGAGGATTTCTAGTTGTGTGTGTGGGGCCACTTTGCAGCTCAGGGGGATAAGGGGGAAGAAGAGTATCCCTAGCGTAGGCTGGGAGGTATCGGTGAAGTCTCTACGGTTAGCAACCGAAAGGAGCGTCATCGCAGAGGAACAACTTCGGATTCTTCGTCGTCATTTACGGTATTTTAATTGAATTTGTAATAGCAACGGGAATTTTATTTTAATTGAATTTGTAATAGCAACGGGAATTTAAATTGTATAACCAAGTTTTCTTTTTCATTGCGCAACTATGTTGAAAATTAAGATCGAATGAACAAGCTCCTTGATGTTTTAAAATTTCTAGAGGCAGATTCCTAATAATGTAGCTATCATTGATTTTTCTCAACTAAATAGATTGGATTTCTGCGTTAAGTTGTGTTCCTTCTCCAAAAACCAATTTCGAATTCTATGCGCAGATTGCGCAGGTAAAAACGTTGATCACTGCCATTTTTGAGCTTGAATGTATAATTATAAAAACGTTGATCACTGTCATTTCTGAGCTAAATCCCTGTCAAATCAGTATTTTGGTCAACTGATGATCATCATTCAACGACGCAGTTACTACAGTGCTTCCTTGGAAGTAAGGCACAGTTATCTCCTCCTCTGTTGTATTAGGATGGTAACGGTGTTTTTATGAACATGAAAGGGTATGTTATGCCTCTACCAAGTTTAGTCCGCGCCCTCAGTAGTTGGCTACAGTGGACGAAATTTTATTCTGATTTGCCGGTTTTATCTCCAGCGTCAGCTTGCTCGTAGATAGCATAACCGCATGCTATGGTTCTTGCTTGGGAAGGGAGGACACGTATTGGTGGAAGGGTAAGCACCGATGGTTAATCAAGGATTGGTTTTAGGCTTGACGGTGGAAGCAATGGAAAGCTGGAAACATAGTTTTTAGTTGTCAAATGTGCAGTTCATATCAATTTATGAAACATAGTTTTCTGCTTTAAATTTGGTCCTCCTTAATTCCTCTAATGGAACAGCAAGTTAATTGTTGTGTCCCTTCTGGTTAATACCTTGGGTCTCCCTTAAATTCATTGATGGAATTTCAAGTCAGCGTTGGAACTCTTGTTTATGGATTAGTTATGTCTGTGGCCTTCTCTCTTTTCCCAATAGATTGTAGATTAGAATATGAGGTCTTATCCAGGGGTTGATATGTTGATCCTTATAAGTCTTACCTTTGGATATGAAGGTAGTTGAATCCTTATAGTATTAATTAATTTGGACAACCTTAATTTTATGATGCGAAAAGCTTTGAGTCCTTAATGGCTTTTGTGTTGATGTTTCTTGAAATTTTCATAAAGGAAATGAAAGTAGTATTGAATCTTAAGCTTCACTTAAGGAAGACTTCAGATTTTCTTATGAAAATTTCATAAAGGAAATGAAAGTAGTATTGAATCTTAAGCTTCACTTAAGGAAGACTTCAGATTTTCTTATGGTCTCTAAATGGAAGTAAAAATATGTATTTAAAACCTTTTGTTTGCTTAAAGAAGAATGGACCTTCTTGTAGGACTCTTAAATAAATACAAAATTTTTAACATTGAATTTTTTATGTAATTTATATGTATTTTTAAAATATTTTATAAGAAAAGATGTTATAGATGAGCTAATGTAGGGGTTCCAGACACAAAAACTTAACACTTGAAAATGGGCACTTGACCCTAGTTACCTTGACCTTGGAAAAAATCCTTATGGTGACTTGAAGCAAGAACCTTAGACAATTTACTATGCCTTCGTGGTTTTATTATCCTTATGTTTATTTTCATACTCAATTGCACTTAACCATTGTTTGAAGTTGATTAAGGCATCATTCTTGTACTTCCTTGTATTGTCTTATGGCCTAATGAGGATTGTGTTGCTTTATGGAAAGGATTTACATATTATTAGTGGTTAGCTCCTTATTGTCATTTCTTCTCTAAATGATAATGGAATTAATGTGCTAGAGTAACATTAAAAGGGGTGGTGTAGAATCTGTTATGTAAATGGTAATCATGTCTTGTTGGTAAGAACGATCCCTAAATCTTCCTTGATTTTTAAGTAGTCATAGATGGTAATTTTTTATAACAAATTTTTGTATGTTATTTAATTGGACCTTGGGTGGAATGCTACTAGTTGGGAATTGCGTTAATAAAAGTGATATATAATATTTTAGTTGGACTAATGTTGGAATGTTTTGGAGGGGGGGGAGGGATTTTTGTTTATTAAATTGATGTATGTTGTAATAGAAATTATGTCGCACTATGAACAACCGATAGTTAAGATTTATTGATTGATCGGTTGGAATTTGACTTGATTGTATTAGTGGGATTTAGATACCTCATTGTTCCTCATAATAGTCGCCTGCCCTGAGACCTTAAGTGGTCAAAATCAATCGGATGAATCATGGGCTTGAGCTTTGCTTATGTGCCCTGGAGGTCCTAACCATGTAGGATAGGTTGGGTGGGTAGTTCTTTATTACTCAGTGACGTGAATGATCATTTATTGTATTTGCTTCAATTGATCGTGTTGTGTGGAATTGCATCGATGTTAATGCATCGAATGTGCCGTTATAAAATTATGATGATGTGTAGCTTGTGATGCTATTAATTATGTCATGACAATTCTATTATCCTAATGCAAAAAAAAAAATACCTTTTTACATCGTTGTTGTTGTCGTAGCGGGGGTCACTACATAATATTTGATTTGTTTGTGTGAACAGTTGCCTTAAGGTGCTCAATATGTGTGGATATTTCATCTTTATCGAACATGGTATCAAAGCTCCTATGAATACTTTCTTTTTTTGTTGATCAAAATCATAATCATGTGTCACTATATGCAACAAAAGAGTTTTGGATTATGTTGTTTTTGAACATTTCTAGACCAAGTGAACTACTCCAATACGTCTAGAGTGTTCTTTCTAGTTGAAAAACCTTTACGTATTAGTCGAAAAGGTTTTTGTTTGGACAATATATTATCATTTATATCAAATTTGGAGGTATACAATTTCATTTGAAGTTTCTTTTAATCTCTTTCATACTGTTTTAATATCTTTTCTGGTTTTTTTTGTTTATATTTCTAGTTGCTCCTTTTCTTATCCATGTGTGCTCTTTTCCCTACACCTTGTGCAATCTTGGAAAATCAGAAATAGGGAGGAAATTTTTCTGGCATGTGTATGCTCTTTTCCTTGTGCCTTATGCCTTGTATGATCTTGGTGTACTAATATTTGATTTGTTTGTGTAAACAGTTGCCTTAAGGTGTTCAATATGTGTGGATATGCCATCTTTATCGAACATGGTATCAGAGCTCCTATAAATACTTGCTTTTGTTGTTGATCAAGATCATAATCCTGTGTCACTATATGCAACAAAGGAGTTTTGGATTATGTTGTTTTTGAGCATTTCTAGACCGAGTGAACTAGTCCAATATGTCTGGAGTGTTCTTTCTAGTTGAAAAACCTTTATGTATTAGTCGAAAAGGTTTTTGTTTGGATAAGATATGATCATTTATATCAAATTTGGAGGTGTACAATTTCATTTGAAGTTTTTTTTAATCTCTTTCATATTGTTTTAACATCTTTTTATTTATTTATTTATATTTCCAGTTTGCTCCCTTTCCTATCCATGTATGTTATTTTCCCTACACCTTGTGCGATCTTAGCAAATCAGAAATAGGGAGGAAATTTTTTCTGGCATGCGTATGCTCTTTGCCTTGTGCCTTGTATGATCTTGGTGTACTAATATTTGATTTGTTTGTGTGAACAATTGCCTTAAGGTGTTCAATATGTGTGGATATGTCATCTTTATCGAACATGGTATCAGAGCTCCTATGAATACTTGCTTTTGTTGTTGAGATCATAATCCTGTGTCACTATATGCAACAAAGGAGTTTTGGATTATGTTCTTTTTTAGCATTTCTAGACAGAGTGAACTACTCAAATACATTTGGAGTGTTCTTTCTAGTTGGAAAACCTTTACGTATTAGTCGAAAAGGTTTTTGTTTGGATAAGATATGATCATTTATGCCAAATTTGGAGGTATACAATTTCATTTTTTTTCTCATCTCTTTCATAATGTTTTAATGTCTTTTTTGGTTTTCTTTTGTTTATATTTCTAGTTTGCTCCCTTTCCTATCCATGTATGCTATTTTCCATACACCTTGTGCGATCTTGGCAAATCAGAAATAGGGAGGAAATTTTTCTGGCATGTGTATGCTCTTTTCCTTGTGCCTTGTATGATCTTGACAAATCAGAAATAGGGAGAAAACTTACATTTTTTAGTAGGATAATGTCAAGCTTATACAGTTTCAATTTTTTCAATTTATTACTATTATTTATTTATTTATTTCCAATAATTTGCTTGTTTTTGTATGTAGTGGAGTTTGAATTTTTTTAGTAAAAAAATAGGGGTTTCAATGTAAGCATGTACTTCTAGGAGATCGTGAGTTTTAAAAAAAAAAAAAAGAATAAAGAAAAGAGGAAAAAAAAATAGGCCCTTTACTACTTTCTAAAATTTGATTTTTTTTTTGTAATAATTCACTTGGTTCAAAGTTACTTCTTTAAAATAGAAATCTTGAGTTCAAGTCTTTTCTTTTGTAAACTATTTTTTGAAAAAGTGCATGTAACTTTAAGTTATAGAATAATTGTATTGAAAACTGCATCTCACTTGAATTATAAAAGTGAATCATTCATAAGTAAGGCTATTTTTTAAGGTACAATTTCCATGCAACTTCAAGTGATAAAGTAACTTTATTGTAAAAGTGATTATTAGTTATTTTATAAAAATTGGTCACTTACATTATAAAAATAGTTTATTTGTAAAAATAAGCTTATAAAACAAATTCAGACATGGAGAGCAATTTTTTTTACTCTTTACAACTTGACAACCTCATACTAACCCATTACCACATGGGTCAACCTCCACTTGCCAAGTGGCACTTTAATCCAGTTGGCTATTGGTGGCCACCCACCTATTCCAACTGGCTCTTCTTGTCCATTTTTAGTTTAGCACGTTCTTCTGTACTTATTTGTAATTGTGGGTTCTACACTTCTAGGGTTGTCTGAAGCCATACACATCTTCCAGGTGGATATTGATGACCTCTCACCTAATCCAACTGGATTATTTTGTATGTTTTCTTGTCAGCACATCTTGTTGTACTTCCAGGGCCATTTTGGAGGCCTAAACAATGTTATTTTAGCTTGTCACTGTCAAATTATAGACGGAGTCAAAGTTTG
>ML819499.1:15163-41502 GCA_009831015.1 Picea engelmannii
ATTACGTCTACCTCAACCATTCTTTAATTAGGAGATAGTGCAATGGGAATGGGGGGTCATTGGTTTGTACTTGGACCATCCTTACGACAACGAATGGCTGCTTGTAAATGCAATACCAACCAACACTCTGCTTTAATACTCTAGCAACAAACATACTTAGACATGCATGACTTAATCCTTGAGACAAGCATATGACTACTGGCAGGATCAACCAGGTATAATGAGCCATCCGCAGTTTCACAGTCTGAATTAGTTCATATATATATATATATATATATATATATATATATATATATATATAATAAATTACTCTATCCATCAGAAATCAAACCAATTGTAGCGAGGATATAGTGCTCAAGAAATACTGATAACCTAAGTCACCAGACATGTCCAACCCCCCCCGTGTCGCGTATCCTATGTGTCTGACACGACATGCTGAGGACACACATTTAGCGTGTGTCCTGTTCATAGGACACGTGCCAAACACTTGTTCGACACATGCCCTCAACATTTCTCGAAAATAGGACGTGTCCTAAACAAAAAAGGACTTGGGCTCATGTTTTCTCTTGCAAGTTGCAGGTGTGAGGTGTTTTGGTGTGCAGTTGAGGGTTATTTTTCCTTACAAGTTACTAATGCTATTTAAAGAGGTACCCACCCCCTCCATTTCACCCACCCTAGTAATTAATGGTAATATTAAATTCTTAAAGTAAAAACTTAAATTTTTAACATTACCATTAATTGTTTCAAGATGTTTGAGAGTGGTTCCAACCTCATTGGACTTCATATGGAGAAAGTAGAATTTTAGGTCCCATTCAAAATTCAACTGACTTAACGATTTTTAGGATTTCAAGATTGGCAAGATTGCAATGTTTCCTCTGAATTCTATCATGTATGAGGGTATGGAACTGGTATTTAATCAAGAGCACCAAGCCCTTTATGTACCTCGATGTTGGTGGTATTGATTGTTGAACTCTTCTGTCACGACCCCAATTCAAATGTACCCTTCACTCAAGTATAAACTCTTCTGTTGAACTCTTCTCTTTTTCATTGTGTCAGGTGACTTAGTGGTGTATGTGCACACCAACCTTCGTCTTATTAACAAGTAGAGAGAAGAGGGGTTGAAGGGAAAGACAAAGATGTGGGATGTGTTTCCTGATGATATGGGTTTGGACAACAGTGTTGAATTGGCATTAGCCAACTTGGATCTTAATGAACTAGTGCTATATTAAAATTGGATTTAGAGTTGGAAGGGTTCGCTAGACTTGGAGGTGCACCAAATCTGGCAGAGGGACCCACCAAGTGGGGCCCAAATTTAAATTCTGATTTCTGCACTTAGGTGACTTAAGGAAAATTATTTTTTCCTATAGTCACAAAGCTTTTGATCTAAGCCCTCCATTCAGATCTAATCTCATCCCTTGAGATGACTGGTGGGTCCAATTCGAATTCCTAAGGAAGAAATAGGGTTTTGGAACCTCATTGTGCACAAGTTGACTTGGTGAAGAGATCAGCTACAACAGGGAGAGCCGGTTCAACAAGAGAGCAAGCTTCAACAAGAGTAGAAGGGGCCGTACAACCTCCATTTCTACTCAACCAACCTCACCTCAACACCTAACAACAAAGCCAACCTGATCTTGGCCGTACAACCCATACGGTGCGCCCAAAAGCTAGGTCGCGCGGACTGGGCCGTACAACAAGGCTGTACAGGTCGTACAATGCACCAGCAACCAGGGCGTGAGCAGGGTGAGGGAGAGGAGAGCTGTGAATGTGCTGAAGGTAGAGGTTTTGCCTCAGATAAGTTTTTTCTGAGCTATTGATGTAAAATTTTTGAGATTGCCCTTTCCTGAAATAATAAAAATCACCAAGCAAAAGACCGGTTTTCGCAGTTGGGTTTTTCCGGGGTCATTTGACCAAAAAATCATAGTGTTTTCTGTGTATGAATGCTTGTGTCTTTATCTATTTATTTCCGCTGCATTATTATGTTAAGAAAATCAACATATTCAGATTTTTAAGATAAAAAAGTTCAGTTCTGCTTTTTACTTAGTTAAATCTGCAACTAGGTTTTGATTTTCAAAGAAACTTAACATGGTATCATAGGCTTGCCTCTGATTAAAGACTAACAATCATTGTTTCAGCTTCAGGAACAGGTTTTCAGCCAAAGAGTTCGATCCAATTGGTGTGCTAGGGTCTCTAGCAAGACAAATCAGAGTTTGCGCCCTTGGACAACAGAATGGCCTACGTGGGGTTGAGGTTTGAAGACCGTCTTGATGGGGCCTCCAATTTCTGTTCTTGGAGAGAAAGAATATGAGTTGTTTTTGAGGAGTAAGGAGTTTGGGAATTTGTGGATAACCCACTAGCCACTCCAGTAGATCCTCAACAGTTGGCCCAACATAGCAAGAAGGATGCCAAAGCTAGGACCACATCATACTTCACCTTTCAGGCAAAATGACAGCTAAAAAGATGTGGTCAGCCATCATTGGATTGTACTAGGGCACGAGTGACGCCATGAAGCTTGTGCTAAGAGACAAGCTGAGAAATATTAAAATGGAAAAGACCAAATCAATGGTTTCCTACCTCACCAGATTTACTCAAGTCAAGGATGAGCTTGCAGGGGTGGAGGAAACAGTTCCAGACATAGATATGGTCAATTTTGCACTATTGGGGTTTCCCAAGTCATGGGAAAACTTCATAGATGCAGTCAATGGCAGAGAAAAGATCCCAGATTGGGAACGTCTATGGAGTGACTGCGTGCAGGAAGAGATCAGGAAGAAGACCAGATCTAGGTCTCATGTAAAACAAGATGCCGATGAGGAAAATTTCGCCCTAGCTGGTAAAGGGGGCAAGCCCAAGAGAAAGAAGGGCTCAGGAGGGGCCGAGTCCAGCTCAATGGGACATGGAAAACCCAAGAAAGACCTCAGCAAGGTAAAGTGTTTTCAGTGCCATCAGCTTGGGCACTATGCCACTAAGTGTCCTCAGCGCAAGAAGGGGCCCAAGAAGGGCCAGTTTGCAGCCTCAACAGAAATAGAGGAGTTCTCATCTCGTTTTGAAGAGGACTTCTCATTTATTGCATGCATGGCCAGCTCTGTGACCAGTACCACATGGTTTATTGACAGTGGGGCTTCTTGCCACATGACTGGGAACAAGGATTATTTCAGCCAACTAACAGACAAGGACATGCAATTCAATATTGAGCTGGGAGATAATGGCAAATATAAAGCCCAAGGCATAGTTGTTGTCAAGTTTGAGAGGGAGTCTGGAAAACCTCTCTATCTTAGAGATGTTCTATATGTTCCAGGGCTGAAGAAAAATCTGGTGTCTATTTCAGTGCTTGAAGACTTGGGTCATGAAGTCTTCTTTCACAACAGGAGGGTCCTCTTAAAGCCTCCCAATTCCAGGACAACAGTGCAGATTGAAGTTAGGGAGAAAACCCTCTACAAGCTTTAGTTTGGGGCTGTTGCAACTTTGAACAACAAGAAGGACAACCAACAAGGCCGTGAGCTAGCAGAGCTATGGCATAGGCGCATGGGTCATTTGCACCATGCAACGTGGATTCTCATGAGGTGTGCAAGGGCTGCACTCTTGGCAAGTATGCCAAGACTTCCTATCCCAAGAGATGACAGAGCCAAGGGCATATTGGAGCTGATTCACTCAGATGTTTGTGGACCATTCTCTTCTCCATCCCTTTGTGTATTCATGTATTATGTTATTTTTTATTGATGACCATTCTCGTAAGACTTGGATATTTTTTATGAAAAACAAAGATGAAGTGTTGTCCAGGTTTGTAGAGTTCAAGGCCCTAGTTGAAAACCAAACTAGCAAGAAGATAAAAGCCTTGAGGTCAAATAATGGAGGGGAGTACATCTCCAATGTCTTTAGGGACTTGTGTGCCAAAGAGGGCATCAAGAGAGAGCTCACAACACCCCATAATCCTTAGCAGAATGGGGTAGATGAGCGCAAGAACTGCAACATAGTAGGTGTTTCTAAGGCCATGTTGCATGACCAAGGCCTGCCTATGTTCCTCTGGGCCGAGGCATGCAACACAACAATGTTTCTACAGAATTGGAGTTCGCACAAGGTGCTAAGTAGGGCCACAATAGAGGAGGCCTTCACAGGCAAAAAGCCTGATGTTTCTCACTTCAGGATATTTGGCAGTTTGGTTTACTACCATGTACCTTCGGAGAGTAGGAAGAAGCTGGAGCCCATGACAGTAAAGGGCATATTTGTAGGCTACATCGAGACAACCAAGGCATATAGGGTGTATGTGCCAGCACTTAGGAGGACAACGATCGTGCGTGATGTCAGGTTTGAGGAGGGAAGGGCTCTTAGGAAGTCCTTGGAGCATGAGTAGACAACAACAGAGGATGAGGAGCGACAGACTCCCAAGCAGGAGGCTCAACCAGCCCCATAGACAACTCTTCAACCAACAGTGAGACAAGCCGAGCAACATGATGAGGAGAAGATTGAGGAGGAGAGAGAGGAGCATGTGGAGCCCACACAACCAGTGACTTCCAGTTCTGGGAGAAGACAAGTCAAGTGGGCAAATTAGTTGATTAGAGAGGCTCAGGAGAGAGTTGAGCCTCCCACCTCTACATTCAGACAGAGCAGACCTCCACAGAGGTATACAAGTTGTTTGGCAATTATGACCGAGTTGATAGACTCAGAGCCTTCTTCTTATAAGGAGGCAGCTTCCCAACAGGTTTGGCGAGATGCCATTGTAGAGGAGTATTCCTCTATCATGCACAATGACGTGTGGGAGATAGTGCCCAGACCAGAGGGCAAATCTATGGTTGGCTCACGTTGGGTTTATAAAATCAAACAGGGGGCTGATGGGAGTGTGGAGAAATGTAAGGCCATATTTGTGGCCAAGGGGTTCTCACAAGTTGAAGGGATCGACTATGATGAGACGTTTGCACCTGTTGCACGGTATTCGTCTGTTAGAGTTCTATTGGCTATCTCAGCACAGATGTAGTGGAAAGTCCACCAGATGGATGTTAAGACCGCCTTCCTTAACAGAGTAGTTGAGGAGGAGATTTATGTGGAGCAGCCCGAGGGGTTTGAGACCTTCAACAGAGACATGCATGTATGCAGGCTGAAGAGAGCTCTTTACGGGCTCAAGCAGGCACCGAGGGCTTGGTACGCCCGCATTGACAGCCACCTTCTCGGATTGGGCTTTACCAAGTGTGAGGCGGAGCCAAACCTCTACTACATAGTAGTTGAGGGGCAGCCTCTCATTCTTGTGCTCTATGTAGACGACTTGATATTGATAAGAGCAAATAGCTTGATTCAAAATTGCAAGGAGGACCTTGCATGCAAGTTTGAGATGAAGGATTTAGGGCTGATGCACTATTTCATTGGATTGGAGGTTTGGCAGGGTGATGGTGAGACCTTCTTGGGACAGGGCAGATATGCAGAACAAATTCTCAGGAGATTTCACATGCAGGATTGTAGGGCCATGGCCACTCCTTTAGTCACCAACTGGAAGAAGGTGGACTCTAGCAGAGCCAAGAGGGTCGATGCTACTTTGTACAGGCAACTCATAGGGTCGTTGATGTATCTCACTAACACACAACTCGACATATGTTTTGCAGTTAACTAATTGAGCCAATTCATGGTAGAGCCTACCGGGCTACATTGGGTTGCTGCTAAGCATGTGTTACGATATCTTCGGGGCACAACAAAATATAGTTTATTGTACATATAGGTTGATGGTGTGAAGCTTCAAGGCTTTGCCGATGCTGATTGGGCAGGGGGTTCCATTGATCGTAAAAGCACTTCAGGGTGTGCTTTTAGTGTTGGGTCAGTCGTTGTTTCCTGGTTCAACAGGAAGCAAAGATTAGTTGCACTAAGCTCAACTGAGGCCGAGTACATGGCTACCAGCCTAGCTGCCTGGGAGGCTATTTGGTTGAGAAAGCTACTTGTGGGACTTTTTGGTCATGGATTGGAGCCCACAGTCATACACTGTGACAATCAAAGCTGCATTAACCTCTCTGAAAATCCAGTGTTTCATGACCACTCTAAACACATCGAGATCAGGTACCATCACATCAAAGATCGTGTTCAGAAGGGGAAGATCAAACTCCAGTACTTACCAACAGGGGAGCAGACAACATATATTTTGACCAAAGCATTGCCAGGGTCAAGCTTGGTGTACTTCAAAGATAAACTTGGTGTAGTGCATAACACCTTCCTCTCTAAGAGGGAGTGTTAAAATTGGAGTTAGAGTTGGAAGGGTTCTCTAGACTTGGAGGTGCACCAAATCTGGCAGAGGGACCCCCCAAGAGGGGCCCAAATTTAAATTCTGATTTCTACACTTAGGTGACTTAGGAAAAATTAATTTTCTCTATAGTCACAAAGCTTTTGATCTGAGCCCTCCATTTAGATCTAATCTCATCCCTTGAGATCACTGGTGGGCCCAATTCAAATTGCTAAGGAAAAAATAGGGTTTTGGAGCCTCATTGTGCACAAGTCGACTTGGTGAAGAGAGAAGCTACAACAGGGAGAGCTGGTTCAGCAAGAGAGCAAGCTTCAACAAGAGCAGAAGGGGCTGTACGACCTCCATTTCTACTCAACCAGCCTCACCTCAACACCCAACAACAAAGCGAACTCGATCTGGGCTGTACCAGTAGGTCGTGCATGCCATATGGTGCACCCAACAGCTAGGTCGTGCGTATTGGGCTGTACAGCAAGGCCGTACAGGCCGTACGACGCACTAGCAGCTAGGCCGTGAGTAGGGTGAGGGAGAGGAGAGCTGTGAATGTGCTGAAGGCAGAGGTTTTGCCTTAGATAAGTTTTTTCTGAGCAACTGATGTAAAATTTCTGAGATTTCCCTTTCCTGAAATAATAAAAATCACCAAGTAGAAGACCGGTTTTCCCAGTTGGGTTTTTCCGGGGTCATTTGACCAAAAATTCATAGTGTTCTTTGTGTATGAATGCTTTTGTCTTTATCTATTTATTTCCGCTGCATTATTATGCTAAGAAAATTAGCATGTTCAGATTTTTAAGATAAAGAAGTTCAATTCTGCTTTTTACTTAGTTAAATCTGCAACTAGGCTCTGATTCTCAGAGAAAATTAAAATGCTAGAGCCGATCACTTTTAATGATGGTGATCCTCTTGAGGGGTCATCCTCCACATCAACAGATGCACATATTGCATTGGATATAGAGGAGGAGGAGGATAAAGGAGAGAGCGGTGATAGTGATGCCGATATTGATGATTATGACATGGAAGACTACTGGCAATCACGACTCATGAGCTATGAGATTTTTCCATCTATGGTTCTAGCATCTACCCTATGCCTATTTTGCATTTGCCATTGGCATTCCCACTTATAGAATCAGTGACTCTAACTCAATATCTATCTACATTGTAAAACATTTTGATTTTGATGACTTAATGAGATTGAGAATGCTGCAACTTATGGTTCTAATTTCTTGTGCGTTCAGTGTTTGTCATTTGATCATCATTGATGTTACAATGTATTATGTTACATGTTTTGTATCATGTAAATGTTCTAGTTTCTAACAAAATATGGATCTTTATGTCTATATTCATTTTTGTATGTTTAATTTTCAATTTTTTTCATATATATAATTTTTAATATATATATATGTGTGTGTGTGTGTGTGTGTGTGTGTGTCCTTCGTGTCCTGTTTTCGGGGTTGCCGGGTCACGTGTCAGACACTTGTATTTCCTTGTCCTTCATGTCCCGTGTCACTGTGTCAGGTGACTTAGCTGATAACACGTAGTTTTGCTTAATAACCTTTCGCTTGGTCTTGAAACGATCTCACTTCCCAACAATGACCAAGTGTCTGTAGTATAATCCAACAACAACATAGATTTATATGTGAATGGCTCCAGTAATAAATAAGATTATGAGACGAAATAAGTGAAGGACTAACAAATTGTTAAAGTGGGATGTTACCTTGGTTTTGGAGAATGCCCAATGATTGCTAAAATGAGAGTTTATTCCATCTATTGTTTAATTTAACAATTCAATTACTAGATACAAAAATCCACTGAGTGAACAATCTAGGAAGGTAGAGCCACAACTTACCAAGGCCACGTACAACCTATATAGTGATGGATATGGCTCATATGGTTGGCTTATGGCCACATACAACCCACGTAAGGCCTCAAGGGCAAGGAATTCTTTGTGTGCAACCTTTAGGATAAGCAATAGGTAGTTAACAACCTCCGCTTTGTCCCTCTCCAGGTTGGGTTTAGACCCCAACGGTCTTATGGATAACCGTGCTACTGATTACAAGGGACGAAATTAGCAACCAAGGAGTAACAACTCTAATTCCTGGGCCATCAATCTCATTGGCAAATTGAATCTATGGTTCGAGTTTCTCAATTGTTGCAATTACCCAGTTGTTTGGCAAAGATTGAATTTAGCATGAATTCACCATCACACAAGAATTTGATTCATATTGGACTAAAGCGCATGGTGTCGATGAAATGCCAAATATCACCCAAAGAACAATTATATAATTGAGAGGGCATTGTAGTTTAAACAAGGTTTAGCTTTCATCAACCATTATGTGCCACCAGTGAATTGATGAACATAATACAATGTTGCATGAATATATAATTTAATGAGAATTTGCTCATTATCTCATGATTGAATCAAGCAACAAAATCTAAGCATACAATAATGAATTCACACAACTATTTAAACATACCATAAGACAAACATTTAACCCTGGAAACCAAAACGGGAAAACCAACTTTGAATGGTTGCTTAGCTTTCATTTCGGCAATCTTTGGTTACAATGCAGTTCATTGCTCGCTGTGTATACTCCCCTCCTTGGCCAAAAGGCCCTTTGAGAGTGAAAGTACAAAAAGAGATGGGAAGAGTGGGGTAAAATGTGAAGACCAATAGGCTAATCTTTCATTTCCCATTCCTCAGTCTTTTCTCTCCTATTATTATTTTTCTTTTTTCATTTATTTCTTTTTTTACTTTCTTTCTTTTGTCTCATTTACTTTTACATTTGCATTGTCTTTAATAGTTTATCTAACCTTTATTAATCACCTAATTACACTTGCAGGTACTAAGTCTTACAACCATTCAATTGTTTGGATCCATTTCAAACCAATAACATCCATGTAGACTGTTATCACATGATTTGTACTTGTGCAAAGCCCTCCACAAGATCCCAAATCTTGTGTAACTATGGAAGAATCTACCACTGTCACCTAAGTAGAGACTTCCCTCGTTTGAGTGATGGAGCAGGTCCACCACAAGGGAGGCTTCCCTTGTGACCTCAAGGGATCAAATAGCAAGATTAGCCAAGCTTACAACCCCCTATCTTGGTCACTTGTTGGTTAGGTCTAGGTCTAGGAGAGGGATAGAAGATAACAAGGTAATTGTTGTACCTGTACGAGACAATAAACAAAATAATATAGACAATTACCAAGTTATAGCATGCAATAATGACCTCTTGGACATTAGTCAATCAATGAATGCTATGGCTGTTGCAAATTACAGCAATAAACTAGTTTTATAACAACAATTAGAACTTTGCAACAACAACAAGCAAAAGTACTAAGAAATGTGGCAATTCACCATGAAAATTAAGCATTTAACAAGTGTAACATTGTCCAATCGCTAGAAGTATTTTCTGAGTAAGATAAGCCACTTATAAGTGAGTGTATGCAGCAAATTAAAGTAGTTTTCAGTGGCTGTGGCAAGCTTTTATAACAGCAGCAAGAAATAGTAGTAGTTTGCTAGGGTTAGTAGGGTTAGAAATGTTAGTAGGATGTTTGAGAGAGAGAGTATTGATTTTAATAACTACTTCAACCACAAGAACACCTCTAGACTAGTGTCGTTGTCCTCTAGGGCTCATGGAGTCACAAATGCATAGGCTTGAAGAATGAGCTAAATGAAACAAGAAAGGTAAGGTATAAAACCCCAAGGTGCAAACACACTTGGGCCTTAGGTTTTAGACATTGAGGAAGAAGGTGCCTAGGGTGCAAACACTCTTGGGCCCTAGGTGCCATTTTCCTTCTCCTAGCTTCACTTAGGTCAAGGATCAAAGGCTAGGGTTAAAACCCTAAAGTGCAAGCACTTTTGGGCCTTAGGGTTTTAACCCTAGCAAAGAATGCTTCACAAACTTGGACAATAAAGACTTTGTGAGGGAAAGAAACACTTATGTTTCCCTCTTAGGGTTTCAAAAAGATAAAGAAACTTGTAACAAGATAGTAATTCAACCTCTAGCATTAATAAGAAATAAGAAATTGCAGAAAATTACTTACTTCTTCCAAGTAGCAAGACCACCAAAACCCTAATTGTAGAAATTTATCATCCAAAAGAGAAAAACCATCCACAAGATCCCTCCACAAGACTAGCGCATGAGTAAAAGAGCCAAAGAGAGTGAAAATAGCAAACTTTTAGAAAGGTTCTCCTCTACCAAATGGTGAGGAATGTGATGATGAAAATAAATCCTAGCGCTAGCCTCTTTATATGAGGTAAACCCTAGCGCTTTGTCCACACAATAAAGTGAAATGTCAAGTAATCCATAATTTAAGTGCGATTGACCCTTCAAATAACCTCTACAAATGATAAAAATGCAAAAAATGCCATCATAAATGCCACACGTGTAGTGACATCAAGCCTCCCAAGGCTAGAGGAGGGCCTCCCAAGGCCACGTGGCATCCTCTCAAGGTGACGTCATGGCAAAGGGTGCATCTCATTGTCCATGGTCATGTTCCATCATCAGTGTTACCCCAAGTGGCATCAAACCCCATTATCATAAAACCCTAAAAGGTGACGTCATCATCAAATGGAGGCCGATGTCAAGGGTCTAGTGCATTGCGTCCAAGGTGAAGGAGGCTGCATCTCGTCTCTGCATGGTATCTGGCTGTCAATTGCTGCAACGTCCTCAATCCAGTGAGTAATAATCCCTGGGGTACATTGCCCAGCTTGTGGGCTTTTAGCCCATCTGTGTGCCATCATGACCAAATCTGCCAAAACCAAGCCTCACTGTCCATTGTCCGAGGTTCTGAGGATGTGAGAGCTCATGTTTGAAGGTGCCAAGTCACTGGTGAATCACTGCTCTGCATCACACGGGCCAAAGTCTTGCAATAAGGGCACATCGTCCTAGGTGAAAGCCTAGGACGTACCTCAAAGAACCATGTCAAGGCCATCCAAATCAAAACACAATATAAGACAAGGTAAACCAATGTTCATAAGAGATATTAGTTCTTGAGTCATGCAAAGTAAGCTGCTACTTAAGATATAAGCCATGTAAACAATTCACATCAGTATCCCCTTCAAGCATCACATCGGCCTAGGATTTCATGTGAGTTGGCAAGTTTGAATATGGGAGGGCCTTCATCCAACCCTATTAGGTGTGCCAACCAAGAAAGTGAAATAAAAGACCCAGGTAGAGGGATAGGTCCTGAGGGAAACAATGAAAGAAAGAAACCCTTCAAGAGTAAGTGTGATAGTGGTATGAGTTGGGGCTTACTTCATGGCTTATGGTGTCATTAAATCCATTTCTATGAGCGCCTTTGTAGAGGGAGCGCTTACTGCTTGAGATATCCTTTCCTCAGTACTTTTTGCATTTCAAACCCCTTAATTGCCTTTTAACACCCATTTATCATTTTGCAAGTCCCCTTTACAGGTTTCAAGCTTTTATTCTTTCATTTTCTTACTGGGCTAAAATCTTGTTATAAGTGTGCATTAAGTGCATCAGGACAAGGGACAATTACCATTAGAGGGGGTAGAGCTCAAGCTGGCTTGTGGCTTTTATAGGTGGCCTTTATCATTTTACATATAGCAGCTGCATCAACCTCTGGGCCTTCAACCCCTTCTTCTCATGAGAGAACGAACCATGAGCCATTACCGAAGTTTAGTACACTATGATAGGCTCCAAGATGGAAAGTGTTAATTATGGTGGGGAACGAAACGTTACCCTTGTGGGGGCCCCCCAATAGTACCCCTTTTCCTTGGGCGGTGACAACACAGGACTAGGGCACAAAAGCTGGCCACTGAGGTGAAACAAGGCAACAAACACAACTTCCCAAGCCAGTGATCCATTATCCAACTTCAACCAATGATCCTCTTCCACATGCCCAGTAAATTAAGCACAATACTTCGCATGAAAGAAGGACTAACATACCTCATGGTGACGCTAGCTTACCATCTCCCATACATTGAGTTGTCTGGATGTGATGAGCTTGGTTGATCTGTAGCTGTAAGAGGCAATCCGAGGGAGGTTGTTGGGTTGTCATTTGTGGACATGCTGATCATCATCATGGTCGGGATCATTGTCTCCATTGTGGGCCATGATCTCCTCTAGTTACCCCTAGGCATGGGGGGTAACATAGACGACCACAAATGAATGGTTGAATGGGCACATGATGTCATCCATTATCCTCATGAACATCGCAGGTACATTAGTCATTCCAAATGGCACGACTAACCATTCAAACATGCCTTCTTTGGACTTGAATGTTGTATTTCACACATTGATTTGTTCAATTGGCTCCTGGGGGTACCTTGATTTGAGATTGATCTTGCTGAAGAATTTCGCACCTCTAAGCTAGTCTCGTAGGTCACCGATAAGAGGAATGGGGTACTTGTTCTTGACTCTGATCTTGTGTAGGCCTCTATAGTCAATACATAGTTTCCATTGGCTATATTTCTTTTGAGCCATCACAATTGGACTCATGTAGGGTTAAGCATTAGGTCGTATGTGGCTGATTTTGATTAGCACTTGGATTTATCACTTGATGTCATTGTTCTCCAAAGGAAAGCATCGATGCATAGGGCCATTGGCTAGAGGGGCACCTGCTTTTAGGTCTATGATATGCTTGACTTGATAGTGCAAAGGTACTTGAGTGGAGACAACAAAGATGTCTTGTTACTCTGCCACTAGTTGATCTACTTGTCTTTGTTGCTTCACAAGAACACTTGTAGTGGCCTTGGAGATTGCAGTGACCTTTTTTTCTCCTTGGGATTAGACCATGAAGACTGCAAACTTCCCAGTTTTGACAATCAGCTTCCCATACTGCTTGGTAGTAATTAGAGAGATTGTGGTTGAAAGCGCGACCTTTGGAATTTTGTAGGATTAATCTCCCAAGGCGTTGACGACATTGTGAGGTATGGATTGGTACACTGTGTTGTTTCCACGTACATGGCTGACTAAGCAAAACATAACAAATTTCCATGAGAGCCACATCACAAAGTATCTCATCTTTGAAGGGTTGAATGTTGTAGGATAGATGACATTGTCCACTAATGCAAATGTCTTGACCTTGGTTCAACCAATTGATGGTGTATAGACGAGGTTGAGGCATCATTGGCAACTTCATTTTTTCAACTACATTTACAGATATCAAGTTCTTTTGGCTACTGCTATCAACAATGAAGTGTAGAGTTCTCCCCTTCATCCACATCTGTGAGTGAAAGAGGTGCTCCCCTTCCTCTTGTTGCTCAGGTTCTTCTGGTTGCACTTGTGAGATGGTAATTGTGGCACGAGGATTAGCTTCCATGATTTTCTTTCCTTAGTCCTGGTTTTGCAATAGTGTCATCTTTGGTGTAAGTGCAAGGGTCTGCATCTTGACTATTAGTGCTTGCCGTGCACAAAACTCCTCTCTTGAGTGCCATTTACTGTGGTGTATGTCGCATTGCTTGCTTATGTCTTTCTTTGGCTTTCTGACTTGAGGTGTCTTTTTTGCAGGAAGCTTTAACTGATGATTCTGCTATTAGTTGGTGTCCTTTCCTTTCCCTTTGTGATGGAAGTTGAAACTGCATTTATTCATATTTGGTTGTGGCTTGTTCTTAGGAACAAACTTCTTCTTATCCTTGTGCTTGAACTTTTCTTTAATTTTGACTGCACATTTGTGGGCCAGTCTCTATGATTGATATCTAGAAATTCCATTTGGTTTGGATGTACCTGTGTAGACCACTATGACACTTGAGGACCCGATGCCTCTCTATATCCTTGATACAATGTTTTGTGAACAAGGCATGGATGGCATCTGTGTACTTTTGCATAAAGTGGTCTTGACCAAGGGAGTTGCACTTGTGTCCATCTGGTGTATTGGTTGTCGTAATTTCCCTCCTTGAGGGAATCTGCAAAATCCACCCAACTGGGTTCTTCGGATTGGTTGAATAGGGGGATTCCCTCTCGGTCCTCTAAAATCTGTGAACAATAGTTATCCCACTAGTGTTTGATATGGGGAATTGACTTTAAAATACCAAATAAAAACTAGTGAAAAACTTCATGCTCCCAATGGAAAACGTTACCCTTCTCAGCTGAAAAAGTTGTCCTGCTTTGAAAATGTTGTCTCCCCTGAAAGCGCCTTGATTCATCCTTAGTTGTACACTGTTTGCTGTAGTTACCCTCGATAATGTTTTTGGGAAGTGGTTTTGTAATTTTGGGGTTTAGTGCACCATAGGTTAGTTTGCCGTTAGTTTAATGTTAGTTTAGCTTAGGTTGGTTTCTAAAGGAAAATGGATCACAATATTTAGAAAAAGAAAAACAGAGTTCTGGGCTGCAACTGTTGGAAACTTCTGGTGAAGTTTCTTGGCAGTTTTTGGAAACAGCCAGAAACCACTGGGCAGTTTCCTGTCTGTCTGCAGATATCAAAGTAATGGTTTCCATGGCTTGGCTGTTTCCAGAACTGGAAATCCATACCGGAACTACTGAAAACTGCTTCTGGGATTCACTGTAAACACTTAACAATGGATTGGAATGTTTTTACAATTTTCTGAGCTCAAAGTAAGTTTGTAATTCTTTGTCCTTCTGGTCACTTAGGTTAATGCCAAATTTATTTCTCTTTCATTTTACTATGGGAGAACAAGTTTGTTGAATGACAATTGATAGTCACTGCACAATACGTTAGTATTATTAGACGAGCACAATTGTTTAGATGTGCATTGTGGATTAAGATTCACTACGTGGTGATAGTTTAAAATGCATTATCGAGGTATGGAATTGAAGGGGCATGGGAAGTCTGCCATGTATAGGACAGTTTAGTGCTCTGGTTTGAATACTATGGATGTTAGACAATTTTGTTGTGCTTATTGTAATTTGGTTCATTGGGAAGGAAACCAGATTGAAGAGATATCCGAGAAACTGGAATTTCCAGAGAATGAGGAGTTAACGAAAGCATATGAGAAGTGGAAGGCCAAACCGTATGCCTTGACTGTACCTTTGAGAATAGCAGCTCTTCGTGGTTCAGTGCCACCCGCATGGATTAAGGTATATTTCTAACCTTTCTTCCCCTTTTGAAATGCTTGGGTGTTTATGTGAAATACCTTTATAATTTTCAGTATGAACAATTTCTGACCTTTCCATTATTGTTCAATGTTTTCCTAATATGAGAATCTCATATTTTTTCTGGTAACTATAGGTTGGATCTTCATTGTTTTGTTTGACTTAATTTTTGTTGTGATTCACAAATGAAAGCAGAAGAATCAAATGGAACCAAAGACAAACCCAAATTCTGTAATAACCCAGTCACAAGTGTGCTAGAGAGAGAGAAAAATACCCAAACACAAATGCGCTACACAAGAGATGCACAAATGCTCATAAAAGAAAGAAATGCCAATCACAAGAGAGCGCCAAAGATATAGGTGATTCTAGGCATAAAACACTTTATAAGAGAGATCAA
Organism: Picea engelmannii; assembly: GCA_009831015.1. Lineage (NCBI taxonomy): Eukaryota > Viridiplantae > Streptophyta > Pinopsida > Pinales > Pinaceae > Picea > Picea engelmannii. The sequence continues at coordinate 30,786 of ML819499.1, forward strand.
GAAGATCACAAGATTATCCAATACAAATGAGATTATTTTTGTATTTATACACAAATCAAGTAGGGCACTACCCACAAGAGGGGTTAATTGTTAATGAGCCTACGTGTACAATTTTGACTAGGTTAGACTTATCCACTCCCTAGTATTATTTTTTAAGATCTAGAGGAATTGATAACTCACTGGGATTACCTATGCGAGGCCTAGGTTCAAATTCATTTGGCTGCCACTATAACCCCTAGGCTAGTGCCAACAGCCCACAAGCCAATGCCTAGTAGAAAACTTATGACTTAGCAAGGGCTGAGACATCTTGAAGTTCACCGGGGTGGAACCTCTATCCCAGGGGCGTCTACCCTTCTAGCCTTATCACAATGGGCAAACATGTCCACTTTGTGGGAATGGAATCCCAGTGGGGACGATAACAAACATGCTACCCAACCACTTGAACTATTATAGTATTAACCCAAGACTTATCCACTCCTTAGTATTGCAATAAATGATAATAAATGATTAAGGGATGGCCTTAGCCATAATTACAAATACATAATGATATATATGAGTGTGTTGTGGCCACATGTGAAAATTACACCCATAATTCTAACAACCCCCCTTAAGTTGAACAAGAATCATGGAGAGAAAGCATTATCTCACAAGATTCTTTTCCCTCCCTTAATGCTGAACAAGGGTATTATTGATGTTTGTAGCATCAAACAGGTACACTTCCGCATAGGTCTAAGTGTCTAGACATGTGGAAGTAGTCGAAAGCCTTCTACCTTAGTAATTTATTTTAATTAAAGGAATTTAAAAATAAAGTGCTTTTATAATTAAAGTGAGTTTAATTTAATGAAATGCTAAAGTTATTAGCATTAGTGAATTAAATGAATCTTAGCCATTGAGGTGAGGTGAGATTTAATCTCAATCATCAATCACTTTGGTGATTAGAGTTATGTTTGATTCGGTCAAAAGTCGAGATTATAAAAGCAAGGCTAGGTGAAGGGAGAAGACACATCTATTCAGAGTTAGTGATTCATAGAGAGAGCAAAGAAGGACTTTTGCTCAAGGAGATCTTAGCAAGGGTGAAGAAAGAATTTCACCTAGAGATCAGTTCAGTCCAAAGGAGATGAGAAGCTAGTGGGCAGCAACAGACAAATCTGATAATAAGGATAGATTTGGGTAGATCCGAGCAACAGATCTAAGTCGTAGGAGCTGCAGATCGAGCCATACAGAGCCGCAGGTAGCGTCGTACGCGTCGAGTAGATAGCTTAGGGCGTGTACATACACGCCGATCAAGTGCAACTAGGCGTGTACATACATGCTGGACATGTGTAGTAGGGCATGTGCATATGCGCAAGATAGGTGCAGCAGGGCGCGTACATATGCGCAGTACAGAGGACACAGGAACGTACATACGCGTTGTACAAGTCGTGTTGGGCGCATACAGATTGTATAGGCCACCGGTATAGGACCGTACAGTAGGGACAGAGTTGCTGGGCTGCAGGTGTTGGCTATATTTTTCTATTTCTATTTTCAGTGGGTAGTTTTCCCAGTTTGGGAGCCCTTGTAGGCTTGGAGTCATTTTTTAATGAAAAGCTTATTTGAAGGGCAAAATTTCTGCATGCTGTGTGAAGTTTGGTTTCTATTTTGCTTTCGTTGTTTTATTTCCAGCCAACATATTTTATTCTGTGTGCTGTAATTTAATTATCATCAAGGAAAAACACAAGGTAATAATTTATCTAGTTGTCGGGGATTGAGATTTTTCAACATGGTATCAGAGCGAGCACTCTGAGAGGGAGACCAATTTCAGATACACAACTATTTGTGCAACAGATTTGTTAGATCTGCAAGGAGATCTCTGCAAATCTTTAAACCAACAAAAAAATTCTTATGGGTGCTTGAAGGAATAAGCACACGACGGTTGATTTTGTTCAGATTTAGAAATGGCAGCAACCAGTCTCATGTTTGAAGACAAGTTGGATGGAGCATCTAACTTCCTATCTTGGAAGGCGAGGGTAACCTTGCTTTTGAAGGAACATGACCTTTGGAAGATTGTAGAAAAGGTTGTTCCTATACCGACAGATGCAACTCAAAAGGCGACTCATCAGAAGGACATCAAAACCCAGAGAGTGATCATGGACATCAAAGCCCAGAGAGTGATCATGCATGCTGTGAAGGATCATTTGATCCCTCACGTGGCAGAGAAGCAGTCGAGCAAATAAATGTTCAAGGCTCTAGTGGATTTGTTTCGGAGTTACAACTTGAACTGGAAGATGATCTTGAGAAACAAGCTCAGATCCATCGAGATGTCAAGATCTGACAATGGTACCGGCTACTTCATGAGTATCACCTAGACACGTGATCAACTTGCAATTATTGGGGAGAAAGTGGATGATGTAGAACTTGTAAATGTGGCATTGAATGGTTTCACCAAGTCATGGGAACCGTTTGTCAAGGGGATCTGTGCTCGGGAGAAACTTCCCAATTGGAAGAGGCTTTGGGATGATTGCATCCAGGAAGAGACTCGAGAGGAGTCTAAAGCCATCAGGCAAGGAGATGGATAGGAGAAACCGACCATGGTCAATCGGGCCAAGAAGGGCAAGGGAAAGGGTTCCAGGGGTAACAGTGAGGGGGCAACCTCCCATCCAGGTAAGAGGAAGGACTTGAGTAAGATCAAGTGTTTCGCGTGCCACAAGAGTAGTCATTATGCATCACAGTGTCCAGAGAAGAAGAAGGGGCAAGGGAAATCACAGTAGGTAGCAACATCAGCAGAAACTCAGTTGGATGAGTTTGCTACAAAGTTTGAGAAGGAATTTACACTAGTCTCTTGCCTCTCTACTAGCACAATCACCGGGAGTGCATGATACTTGGACAGTGGTGCATCTCGTCAAATGACAAAAGAAAGAGAACTATTCAACAATCTAATGGAGGACTCAGGGAAAGGGTTCCAGGGGTAACAGTGAGGGGGCAACCTCCCATCCGGGTAAGAGGAAGGACTTGAGTAAGATCAAGTGTTTCGCGTGCCATAAGAGTAGTCATTATGCATCACAGTGTCCAGAGAAGAAGAAGGGGCAAGGGAAATCACAATAGGTAGCAACATCAGTAGAAACTCAGTTGGATGAGTTTGCTACAAAGTTTGAGAAGGAATTTACACTAGTCTCTTGCCTTTCTACTAGCACAATCACCGGGAGTGCGTGGTACTTGGACAATGGTGCATCTCGTCAAATGACAAAAGCAAGAGAGCTATTCAACAATCTAATGGAGGACTCAGGGAAAGGGTTCCAGGGGTAACAATGAGGGGGCAACCTCCCATCCGGGTAAGAGGAAGGACTTGAGTAAGATCAAGTGTTTCGCGTGCCACAAGAGTAGTCATTCTGCATCACAGTGTCCAGAGAAGAAGAAAGGGCAAGGGAAATCACAATAGGTAGCAACATTAGCAGAAACTCAGTTGGATGAGTTTGCTACAAAGTTTGAGAAGGAATTTACACTAGTCTCTTGCCTCTCTACTAGCACAATCACCGGGAGTGCGTGGTACTTGGACAATGGTGCATCTCGTCAAATGACAAAAGCACGAGAGCTATTCAACAATCTAATGGAGGACTCAGGGATCCTTGTGGAGCTTGGTGATGATGCCGAGTATGCAGTGAAGGGAGAGGGAACAATCTTGTTCCAACTTGAGTCAGGAGGTTCATTTGAGGCCCAAGATGTGCTATATGTACTGGGACTGAAGAAGAATTTACTCTCAGTCTTAGTTACGGAGGATAGGGGTTTTGCTGTCATGTTCAAGAAAGGGGAAGTACTCATATGTCTAGAGGGAGCTATCCTTGCCACAACAATGAGCATTGGGGTTAGAGAGGAAAATTCATATAGGTTGCAGGGCAAGCCTGTTCAGGCCTGAATACATGACAATGACAACTTGTGTGAGTTATGGCACAGGAGGATAGGACACCTTCACTAAAGGGTGTTGCCGATTTTGAGGGAGATTGTCACTGGTCTTCCAGATTTAAGTATTGAGCAGCAAGGCGTGTGCAAAGGGTGTGCATTTGGCAAGAATGCCAAGGCTGCTTTTCCAAGCAGCGAGAGTAGGTCCAAGGGGATCTTGGATCTTATACATTCAGATGTGAGTGGACCAATGTCAGTGGCATCAGTGCAGAGAGAACTATATTATGTGACGTTCATTGATGACTTTTCTAGGAAAACCTGGATTCTTTATGAAGACCAAGGATGAGGTCTTCAGTCGATTCTGAGAGTTCAAGGCACAGATGGAGAACTAGACAGGGAAGAGGATCAAGGTCTTGAGATCGGATAATGAGAGTACACCTCCAATGACTTCAAGGATTTTTGCAAGGTGGTAGGGATCAAGAGGGAGTTGACAATCTCGTACAACCCTCAATAGAATGGGGTTGTGGAGAGAAAGAACCGATCCATCATCGGTTTTGCCAGGGTTATGATACATGACCATGATCTGCCTATGTTTTTTTGGGTAGAGGCATGTAACATGACAATATATGTGCAGAACAAGAGTCCTCACAGGATATTGGGGGACAAGACTCGTAAGGAATCATTCACAGGAGTGAAGCCAGAGATAGGACATTTGAGGATATTTGGTTGTCTAGTATACATCCATGTGCCTGTGGAGAAGAGGACGAAGCTGGAGCCTTCAGGAGAGAAGGGCATATTTGTGGGATGTAGCGAGACCTCAAAAGCTTACAGGATCTTCATATCAACGTAGAGGAAGACAATTGTGAGTAGAGATGTTAAGTTCAAGGAGAACTTAGCATCTAGGAAGTCTCATGAGTTACCACCAGTGGCAGAGGATGAGGAGCAGGAGGCTTTGAAGGGAGAACAACGTTCAAAGGATTCCAGTTCAGGGAGTCAACCTTCAGGTGGGGAGGAGGAGTTAGCCCCTTCCTATTCTGTCAGGAGACCCAGGTGGTTTGAGCAGACATTGAAGGATGCTCAAGAGCATGTTGAGGCTCCTAGGAGTACATTTAGGGAGAGCAGGCCTCCGAAGAAGTTTCCAAACTTCATGGCACTAATAAATAATGTCATTGAAGAAGCAACAAATCATCGGGTTTATCAGGATGCTATGGTGCAGGATGATGTGTGGGATATTGTGCCAAGATTGGAGGGATAGCCCGTTTCAGGTGGCTCTTCTAAAAGTACCTTCCTCGCTAAGAGGGAGTGTTGATGTTTGTAGCATCGAACATGTACTTCTACACGGGTCTAAGTGTCTAGACATGTGGAAGTCGTCCAAAGCCTTCTACCTTAGTAATTTACTTTAATTAAAAGAATTATTAAAGTAAGGTGCTTTTATAATTAAAGAGAGTTTAATTTAATGAAATGCTAAAGTTATTAGCATTAGTGAATTAAATGAATCATAGCCATTGATCTTAAGTGAGGTGGGATTTAATCTCAACTGTCAATCACTTTGGAGATTAGGGTTGTGTTTGATTCAGTGAAAACTCAACATTATAAAAGCATGGCTAGGAGAAGGGAGAAGACGCATCTATTTGGAGTCAGTGATTCATAGAGAGCAAAGAAGGACTTTTGCTCAAGGAGATCTTAGTAAGGGTGAAGAAGGACTTTCACCTAGAGATTAGTTCAGTCTAAGGAGAAGAGAAGCTAGTGGGTTGCAGCAGACAAATCTGATAATAAGGACAAATCTTGGCAGATTTGAGCCACAGATTGAGCTGTATAGAGCTGTAGGCAACGCTGTATGCGTCAAGCAGATAGCTCAGGGCACGTATACACGCGCTGGTCAAGTGCAACTGGGCGCGTACATATGCACCAGACAAGTGCAGTAGGGCGCGTACATACGCGCAGGATAGGTGCAACAGGGCGCACACATACGCGAGGACATAGGTGCATACATACGCGCTGTACAGGTCGTGTTGGGTGCGTACATGTCATATAGGTCATTGGTACAGGACCGTACTACAAGGGCAGAGTTGCTGGGCTGCAGGTGTTAGTTGTATTTTTCTGTTTGTATTCTCAATGGGTAGGTTTCCCAGTTTGGGAGCCCTTGTAAGCTTGGAGTCATTATTTAATGATAAGTTGATTTGAAGGGCAAAATTTTCGTGTGTTGTGTGAAGTTTGGTTTCTATTTTGCTTCTGCTATTTTATTTCCATCCAGTATATTTTATTCTGTGTGCTATAATTTAGTTATCAACAAGGAAAAACATAAGGTAATAATTTATCTAGGAGTTGGGGATTGAGATTTTTCAACAAGTATCACCATATCTCTCCCTCAAGAATCCATCGGGATCCTCAACAACAAAAATTGTGCTCCAGAGTGACTGGGGGGGGAGATCTTATAATTTTGTAGGAATACTAGCGACATCAGTAATAAGGGTTCGAGGTGGAGGTGGAAAAGTATTATGATAATGCTTGGAAAGACCAACAAGAAACTTAGCTACAATATACAATGGTGGAGATATCCCACTTATGTAGAGGCTTCAAGCAATCTAGAGGGAGAATAGTTGAAGTAGATGGGCCTCCCAAGAAGTCATCATCGTCATCACCATCATTGTCATTATCATTGATTTGTTCATCTGGAGAAGGTGTTCCATTATCATCTTGTGCATCAATCAGAGGAGTGTGATCATTGAATTGATCATTAGATGAAGGAGCACTAAAAGGAGCATCCTGATATGAAACGATCGCTGGTGTGAGGCTAGATGAATCATCAATCTCATTAGCCCCAATTATCTGTCCAGTGACTGTAGAGGGAGTGCTTGGAGGAGCACCATGGGAAGTAGGAACATTGCATTGTGAAGGTGAGTGATTCACTAACACATGGTAGAGATCATCCAAAAGAGGACCAACATCATAATATGAGGACGCAAGATCCATGGAAGCATGCTGAGAATCATCTGAAAATCCATTTGAAAAAGAGTAATAGAAAAGATCTTGATGGACTGTGACAAGGAACTTCATCAAAGATAGGCTCTTTATATTCAACCACCATGTGAGTGGTGGATCATAAAGGTGATAAACTTGAAAAGTTCTATTCTAGCCAACTAGAGTGTAGTAGGAGTTTGGAGATGTTGATGTGTTTTTCCTTTCATTAAGAGCATGGGCCCATGCACTAGATCCAAAAATTCTTAAATGCGAAATAGAAGGTTTGCCTCTATACCATTTCTTATGATGAGTCATTCCTATGAAAACACAAGTAGGTGTTCCATTGGTGATATCGATTGTGCAAACAACTTCCTCTCCCTAGAATGGAAGCTTCATTTTCTTGGACTGAAGCATGCAATGAGCCATCTCCATGATAGCCATATTCTTCTATTTCTCTACTCCACTTTGTTGTGGAGTGCAAGGAACAATTCTCTACCAATAGTTGCCTTGAGATATGAAATGATTGGAAATCATTGCTAATATATTCACCTCTACCATCAGTCCTAAGACACTTGATCTTCTTGTTCTTTTGATGTTCCACAAGAGATTTGAATTCCTTGAAATTTCCAAACATCTCATCCTTAGAGCTATAATGGTGTACACCTAGAGAAGGTAGGAAAAATCATCAATGAAGGTGAGGAAGTAATTAGCTCCCCTAATAGAAGGTGTAGCCATATGTCCACATATATCACTATGAATCAACACAAGACATTGAGAAGCTCGCCTTGCTTTGTCCTTAGGGAAGGACTTTTGATGATGTTTCCCCATTACACACCCTTCACCAACACCATTGGGTGGATAAATTTGTGGAAGGTGATTACTCATATGTAGCACACTCAATATCCATAATTGGTGTGATTGAGACGCCGATCTCATAGCATGCCAGTGTCATTGACATTGGCTACCATAATAACAAATCGTTTTCTCTTTGAGGAAGGAGGACTCTTCCCTAGCTTTTGCATATGATTGGATCTCACAATATATTGAGGCAACCACCTTGAAACCATCACCCATGTCCTTTACAACCCATTGATCTGGCTAGAATTCCACCTTTTTATTGGTGCGTGTAATTTGGTAGATAGAAATAAGGTTTTGGTCCAACATTTGGAACATGGAGAACATCTCCAAACTTAGCTGTATCAATGATGGCATAACCACAACCTACAACTTGTAAGGCTGAATAGTCACTAATAACTGATTTCTCTCCATTGTGCCACTATTTATAGTAAAAGAGAAGGTGTTCATTTTTGGTCATATGTTGGGTAGGTCCAAAATCAACAATACTCTCTTGCTGAGAAGAGGAGGACCAATATGCATAATGCATTGGAAGATGTGCATTATGAAAAGACCCAATATTTTCATCAAAAAGCTCCTTTGTGCCTCTTGCAATTCTTGCAAGTTTTTTGATGTTGTCATATTTAGAAGGGACCTGTTACCGCTCAAACTCTCACTACGTGGAAAAGTCTAAACCATAAGCATGAGAGCCTAAAGGCAACTACACTAGGCAAGCCACCCACTATCACCTCAGTGGCCTTGCCCCTCACTTTAGACTAAGGAAAGGGTTCCTAGCCTGGGGGGTTTGTATGATGGTGGAAACTTAGGCTTTAGTTAATATACATTTGCAAATTGCGTTAAGATTATTATGAACAATATTTAAAGTGTGGTTTGCTTGGAGAATTAATTCGACTCAACAATGCACCATATAATTTAAGTTACATCAAGGAAATTATGCCCATATGAAGTGAAAAGATCAATTTAGCAAGTTAGATAGCCAACGGGCATGTTAATTGTGGAGGCCTTGATGTGTGTGTTTATATGCATGAAAATTGAACCATGAGAAAGATGCTTGCTATTAATTCAAACCAAGTAAAGGTTTGATTATGCCACAAGGGTACTTAAACATCAAGTGAGAAGTGCAAAACCATGAACATTTGGCAAAAACTTCATTTGTGACGATTTAGCAAGTATGAGACAAGATTTAATGATACATTCCATATGTTAATCAATGTTATGAACATAAATATACATATAAAATAGATATTAATAACATAATAATTAAATGATAATTAATAAATAATAATTATTAATAATAAAAGGACATGACTATTGGTTAAGGGCACCCCTGCGTGGGTATATAAGCGAGCTATCATTCTCAATTGTAATCATGTTACTATTCATTCTTATACATTATATATATATATATATTTGTCTGTATGGATTTGATTACTATATTCAAGATATTTTGGATTATTTGTGCGTGACGAACTTTGTTCGTCTCATTTGGTATCAGAGCAAGGTTGTTGATCCAACCATTGGCCATATAGGATTCTAGCCACAAGGAAATTTTTTAAGAGTCTTTTGAAAGTCTGGTCTTTTGACCATAACAGGCCATTGGCCATTTAAAATTCAGAATTTCGTTAAAAAATAATAATAATTGTTTCGTTGTAAGTTCAAAAGGGAATTACACAACACCTGCAGGGCACATATTCAATAAATTCCATAGAAGAAAAAAAAATCAATCCATTGAAGTTTGAAGGGAAATAGAAATCAAGAAAGTTAACTTATTACCAGAATTATCAAGAACAACATATCAGGAAAAAAAAATTCAGAAAACACAAGAATCACTCTACTGCCAATTGTAAATTCCATGAAAAATATCTGCCAAGAGGTTTTTATTAGGTTTTCTCATTGATCCAATTACCATGAATGCCGATAAATCCATTTACAACAAGCAAAAAACTATAGTCGTCAATCCTGTTGCTATATTTCCCCATAAAAAGTTGATTGACCATCGTCGAATGTGTGAGTATTGTTATTGTAGGTCAATATATCGAACTGTCAGGAACCACATCTGTAAACAGTGCTTACGATTCTCTGTTGCAAGGATCCCGAGGAAAGTTTAGAAAGAAAATCTAAGCGGCCTATCGTACGTCAAGGACCAGGGTAGAATACTGTATTAAAGTAATTGGAGGAAACTAACCCAACCATTGTGACAATTTGAGGTTAACGTGGTCTCTTCCATATATTATCATTAAAAAAAGGGACCCTATGCTGGATGAAGAGAGCCGCAAATTAGTGAAAGGGATAGCCACCATTGAAGAGTCACGACCCACTTTTAATCCGTCCTCCAAAAGTTTGATAACGAAGTTTATGAATGAAATTAACTTAGATCGTTTTAAAGAAATATAATTAATTAAGGCGTGGGTGTTATCAACATACGAGAAAGGAAAGGGTGTTTAAAGTTAGGCATAATTAATTGTGTTAACGGAGAAAAGATAAAAGAAAAAAAAATGATTGAAGCCGTAAATTTAGTCAACTAGACTGGCAATTAAGGAAATCGCCATCAAATTAAATTGACATTGTGGAAGGCGCGCTGGCCTGACCTGTAGGAGGCATCACAAAAAAGAAAATGAATGTTAACTGTGCATAAATTTAATCGCTGCGACCATATATGATTGCAACTGTTCGTGGGTATTAACCATCACCCATAAACATAATCGATAGTGAACTATCAACCGAGCACTTTAGGAAGAAAATAATCGAACATTGCCATTCTAGGAAGCATCGTAATGGTTGGGCTAAAGGTATTATCGAGGGGAATCAAAAAGATAGGCAACCATTTGAATATTACTTTAAGTTTGAAGAAGGATATTACTATATTCTAGTGGACATTGGATAATAAGTTATAACATAAAAAGGTTATAAAGGGTTACATAAAAGGTTTACTTTGTAATACACATTAAAGAAGTTAACCTTTTAAAAGGTTTTATTAAAAGGGACTTCACAGGAGGTATATTGCAACATAAGATTTTCAAGGATTACT